>JACXGI010014825.1:0-18415 GCA_016801175.1 Esox masquinongy | reverse complement strand
TAAGAGAAGCGGCTGCTAGACGTTCACACACTATCCCTAGTGTATGGACATGATCTGTCCACTCTGTTGAACAGACCATCAGGTCATCAATGTAGGCACTACAGTTGGGAACTCCCGCTAACACTGTGTTAACCAGCCGTTGGAAGGTGGCTGGTGCATTTCACATCCCAAAAGCCATGACAGAGTATTGCAGGAAGTTGTCTGGGGTCACAAAGGCTGAGATGTTAGAGGCCCGTGGGGTTAACGGGACCTGCCAGTAACCTTTTAAGAGATCTAGCTTGGTTACATGAGTAGCAGTACCAGCAGTGTCAATACAATCGTCCAGTCTGGGCAACGGGTACGAGTCAGGCACTGTGACCGTATTGACCTTTCGATAATCCGTACATAACCTGGATGTGCCGTCAGGTTTGGGAACCAGAATGCATGGAGAACTCCATGGACTTGAACTTGGCATAGCCAGGTCATTCTCCAGCAAGTAATTTACTTCGTCCCTCATTATCTTCCGTATGGAAGCGTTGACCCGATATGCATGTTGCTTGATAGGGACAGCGTTTCCAACATTAATGTCATGCTCTAACACATTTGTGCATGTAGGAACATCACTAAACAGACAAGGAAAGCTGTGTAACAGCCTCATAATGTCATCTGCCTGTCCATCGGTTAAATGACCCAGACTAGACCGAAGAGACAGCAGCGTTTCTGAGTTGGGCAATCTAGCGCACTGCTGTGGAGTATTGCGCAACTCCAAACCATCTTCACCAGCACCAATAACACGCGCGCTCACTATACCAGCTGTAGCAATAGAGGAGACGGCAGTGTCTGCCGGATTCTCTGTACTGTCTATCTGGGTGATGGGTCTGGTGTGGTACGTCTTTAGCATGTTAATGTGGCACACACGGGACTGGCGTTTTCTATCAGGGGTTTGTATCACGTAATCAGTTTCACTTAGTTTCCTTTCAATCACATAAGGACCCAAGAAACGTGCTGACAATGATGCTCCTGGTACAGGCAACAACACAAGAACTTGGTCACCCGGCTGCAGAGGACGGGAAACAGCATGTTTGTCATAATGACGTTTCATACGTCTCTGCGAGGAAGACAAGCCTTCCTTTGCCAGCGCACAGGCGCCACGTAGGCGCTCACGAAAACGACTCACGTAGTCTAATACACTGTCCTTTTCACACAATCCTTCTGATAAAAACTGATCCTTAAGGACTTTCATAGGTCCTCTGACTGTGTGTCCAAGAACTAGTTCAGCCGGGCTGAACCCAAGGGATTCCTGTACCGTCTCACGGACAGCAAACAAAACTAGAGGAACTCCCTCATCCCAATCCTTCTCTGATTCCAAACAATATTTACGGAGCATAGACTTCAGGGTCTGATGCCACCGTTCAAGCGCTCCCTGAGACTCTGGGTGATATGCGCTTGACACACGATGCGTTATTGACAAGGTCTTTAACACCTGTTTGAAGAGCTTAGAAAGGAAATTTGAACCTTGATCACTTTGTACCACCTTCGGTAACCCAATGGTTGAAAAGAATTTAATCAATGCTTTGCTCACCACAGGAGCAGTAATCCTTCGCAGAGGAATGACCTCTGGGTATCGTGTGGCCACACACATAATCGTCAACAGAAACTGGTTACCAGCTTTTGTTTTCGGTAATGGTCCAATACAATCAACAACCACATGTTCGAAGGGTTCGCCTATGGCGGGTATGGGACAAAGAGGAGCGGGAGGAATAACCTGGTTTGGTTTTCCAGTTACCTGACAGGTGTGGCATGTCCGACAGTACTGAGCCACATCCTGCTTTAAACCGGGCCAAAAGAAATGTCGCAGTACCCAATCATAAGTCTTGGTGACTCCCAAATGACCGGACCACTGGTGATCATGAGCAAGGGATAAAACAGTTGGTCGAAAGGCTGTAGGAACCACTATTTGGTAGATAGCATTCCAATCTCCACCGGCGTCACAATGGGCTATCCATTTGCGCATGAGGAGATTGCCATCAATAAAGTATGCCATGTTCTTCTTCTTAAGCTCCTCCACTGAGACAATGCTAGAAAAACATTTAGCAAGGCTTTTGTCACCCTTTTGGTTAGCAACCAGCTGCTCACGAGTTACTGGTAACTGTATTGCATCAGCAACACGGTCCACATTCTTCTTCCCGATCCTGGGCTGTTTTTCGGACCCCACCAGTTTACCAGAGGTAGCACACAAGCTATCCTCTTGGTCAAACTCTCTAGATAGAATAGTGTTTGACAATTCTATCACATCACCCATTCGATGTGCCTGAGCACGTGTGACGGCACAAGCGGGGAACACATGTGGATAACTTTGTGCCAGCTCCTCCGAAAGAGACTGGTCACTTTTATCCAACACCTCTAATATGGGTATTACCTTTCCACCGGCAATATCGTTGCCCATTACAAATGTCACCCCTTTTACGGGCAACATAGGACATACTCCAACTCTGAACAATCCACTGACTAGCTCAGAGCGTACATTCACAAAGTGCAGTGGCACTGGGACAACTCCCATTTCAATTCCCTGGACTAACACACCGGATCCACAGTATGTGTTTTCGGAGAAGGGCAACACGTCAGATAGGATGAATGACTGCGCTGCACCAGTATCTCTAAGGATCCTAACTGGACACTGAGACGCATCGTTACCTGATAGGGACACAAATCCCTCAAATATGAACGGTTCATAACTGCGATCTGAGACTGGGACATTCAAGCCACATTTGCCATGAGGCACCTGTCGTTTCTCTGACCTAACAGTACGAATTAGACCAACACCTGTTGGCAGCTTGACGAGCAGAGGCGTCCCTTGTTTGCGTTTCAGCAGGAAGCACTCATTTACCATATGTCCTGGCTGATGACAGTAAAAGCATTGACGTACGTCTTTCGGTCTAGTTTGATGTACTGTTGGTCGACTAGGGCTAGGAGCCGGGGGCTATGCGGCCCTACTCTCCGTACGAGCCGAGAATACGCTCTTGTGCGTCAACACAAATTCGTCTGCCAATACAGAAGCTTCTGACAGTGAGTGCACTTTCTGTTCGTTTAGGTAAACAACAATGCGTTCAGGTAAGCAATTCTTAAACTCCTCTAATAAGAGTAACTCCCGAAGAGAATTAAAATCAGTCACCTTACAAGCAGTAAGCCATTTGTCAAACAGATTTCCCTTGTCTCTAGCAAACTCCACGTAAGTCTGGGTAGATGACTTTTTATGGGACCTAAATTTCTGTCGATATGCCTCAGGAACAAGCTCATAGGCACGAAGAACAGTTGTTTTGACCACGTCATAATTGAAACTGTCTTGAAGAGGAAGCGCTGACAAAACCTCTTGGGCGTTTCCTGTCAATTTACACTGGAGCAGTAAGCACCAACCTCTTCAGGCCATTTCAATGCTACCGCTATACGCTCAAACACACTAAAATAAGAGTCAACCTCTGACTCTCTGAACACTGGTGCCAAGGCGATCTGTCTGCTAATATCAGTAATATCAGAAGTAGTAGAAGACCCCGCTGGTGAGGATGGCTCACTAGCAGGCACTGCACGAGCAGAAGCTAACCTCGCTGTCTCTGCCCCCAGTTCCATCTTACGCATCTCTTGGTCAAGTTCCATCTTACGTAGCTCCAGCTCTTGATCAAGTCTACGTGTCTCCTGCTCTAGTCGACGTGTCTCCTGCTCTGCCTCGAGTCTGCGTGACTCCTGTTCTGCCTCGAGTTTGCGCGACTCCTGTACTGCCTCGAGTCTGCGCATCTCCAACTGAAGAGTTTCTCACCTGATCTGGGCTCTCTCTTCCGCCTCCACTTGGAGCTGTGTCGAACGGACATCCCTTCTGGCGTCACTGTCTGACAACGGGGAGAGTGGCTCAAAACGGGGTGTGGCTGGAGCCTTGGCCTCACCCTCGTCCTCAGACATGGTTGGGCTTACAGGAGCAGCAGCCACATCACGAACGGGAACAGCAGGCTCAGGCAGCGGCAACACAAGAACCTGCTCCTCCAACAAAATATCTAACATGAGTTTTCTGACCTCCGCTTTAACTAAACTCTTCAGTATTGGTAAAGAAAAATGGTCAGCCAAAGCCAGTAAATCCACTTTACGGCATTTATCAAAATCCTCCCATGTGGGGTTAGTCAAAAAGGCATCCAAATCAAAAGTAGCCATCGTAAGCCAGCAACACGAGCCAACAAACACCGAACACTACACCAGCCGATCACACAATCACAGCTGCACAGTTCAACACTGAAATTAACACTTAAACCAAGTTGCATGAGTGGGATGGGTATCAATGAGATATCCCGGACGAGCCCCCACGTTATGTTACGAACCCTGTGGCTCTAGTAGTCTAGGGTGGATGGTACAGAGACCCGTAACATAAGCCTCATGCAAATTAGTGTAGTGTAAATGAACAGGGAGAACAAACGACACAGACAACCAAAGCTACTGTGAAACATAAAACGTTTATTATAAACACACGGTAAAGGGTGGAAGGGAAAAGGGGCTGAGCTGAACCCAAGAAATGAAATAATACAGTCAAAACGCCCCTAAACTGAACTTGCCAAGGGTCTTCAGAGACAGAAGTTCTCCACTGGGCTTCCCTGATGAGTATCTGTGGGAGAGGTACAGGTTCATTAGGCCCAGCAAAGTTTACCTATGCAGTCTGCTGGAACCACACTCAACGTAGCCAAGCCTTGACCACTGTTCAGTCTGTTTGCAAAGCTCTGTGTTTCTTTGAATGTGGGACATTATTGTACAGTGTTGGTGATGCAGAAGGTCTTGCGAAGGCAACTGCATGCTGGGAAATAAGGGTATGTCTCGCTCTAAAGCAGTACCTGAATATTTTCATCACTTTCCCTGGTCATCTTGAAACACAAAGAATCAAGGAGGCATTTTATTCAATTGCAGGTATGTGACAGTTAAAATGAATGTAAAGTAGCCTAAAGGTTGACAAGCCTCTATATTAAGGTAATCCTCTTTTTCAGGCTTCCCCAGTAATATAGGCGCAATAGACTGTACCCATGTGCATGCCAGTCCCCATCTGTACCTGTGGAGGCAGACTATGTCAATCGGAAATAGAGGCATCTGTCCACACATTGTCAGGCAGAATAGTAATAATTGAATTTGGATGAAATGTGCACATCTGTGAAAATAGATCAAATAAGTGGATGTCAGCACTTCTTTGGATTTAAATCCTGTTACCCTGGTAGTTGTTCACAGAAATGTCAATTTCAATATGCACAAAGTAGTAACTGTACTGTACAGAGATAATGTTTCACTTTACCTTATCAGCACAGATCAATCAGAAAAAAATCTGGTATTTCCTTTCCTAACCAAGTATGTCATAGCACTGACATGTAGCTGCAGAAGGCTTATGCAAAACCAGATTTGAAACCTCACACAATGTCAGACCCAAAGTTAAAAATATTATTCTGTAGTGTGAGCAATGTTGAGATAATTCGGAACTGGAATTTACATTTTGAAAGACACCACTGCATCAACTATTCTTAGTCATGCTGAGCAATTGAAAATTAATGCTCTGCCAAGCAAAGTGTGCCACATCATTGGTCACCCTCTATGCTGTCAGAAGATCTGCGATGGAAGTTGCCTGATATCTAATATCAAAGCTGTTGCCACATTCTTTTTGGCTATTCAGTTGGCCCCTGTTGAGATGTAACTGCCGAGAATTAATATAGGCCAAGGGTTACTAGGTCATAAAGGCTTCAAGCCTCACCGAATTAAGCTAATTAACAGTAAATATATTGTAGTTATGTTAGTTCACATAAGTTAGCCTAATTAATTTTGATTGATCATAAATCTGTCCCATCAGCAGGGTTTGTTCCACTGTTGAGAGGATGACCGCTCATTTTTTCGCTTATTTTTTGAGACAATGTATCTTAATTTAATTTCGATGATTGCTTGTTCTGGGCTGCTTGTGTACTCCGTGTGCATGCACAATACAAGCTTGTTCAAGCCTGGTTTGAGTTAATGTTGACAAGACACGGTTAGATTGTGTTATTGGAAGTTGGCGTTCATTCAAGTCGGGCTTTTTCAATTTAGTGCGGATTCCATTAACAGTGTTGATGGAATACCCCCCAGTTTAGCACAAGGCCAGAGTGTCCCCATTTGAATACTGAAATAGCTTGGTGGGGTTAAGGCCTAAGAGGGTGTGAACTATGCTGAATGGGCGTAAACAAAGACTAGCTCTCTGGCAAGTGTGAATCTTTCAAACCTCTTTTCTCAGAAATAAGTAGAGTAGATTATCAACTTTTAAAGCAGCATATCTTTCCCATAACTTAATCAAACAGTATTTTATTAAATACCATTACAACTCTCTGAATCTGGACCTTAATAACATTTAAAAAAGCCAAACTCAAATTTTGCAATAGGACCCCGTTCCTGAATTCTGTCACATATTCTTCAATCAATCAGATTTCGAGTTTGCCATGTTGGTCATATTCTTTGACACGCAAGAGCCTTCTAGCTTGCCCAGCCGCCTAGATCTGCATTTTTTCGTGTGGTGTGATGGGAGAGCCAGTGTTACATCCTCTGTGTACTGTTTCTGTTGTGTGTGTGCTGTCTCTCTTTTGTTCCTTCCCCAGGTGTGGTGAGTTGCTGCTTATGACGCGGGCGTGGCCATCAATTCCGTCATCAATCTTCACCAGCCAATCCTGAGCGGCTTGCCACCCTATAAAGACATTCAGTCTGTGTTTGGTTAGGTTAGCTTGTCATTTGTTTGTGAGAGTGTGTGTGTGAAATCGTTGTATTAGAATCAGAATTAATGTTACGTTAGTACAGCTGTCGCTCATTTAATTCCAGACCCAAGGGGGCGGTTCGCGACGAGGCATGCCACGGTATGCATCGTTATACCGCGGTTTTCCGCGGGAAGTTGCAGTGCTGTGCGGCATGGACGAAAACATAAAATA
The DNA here is from genome assembly GCA_016801175.1 of Esox masquinongy. Classification (NCBI taxonomy): domain Eukaryota; kingdom Metazoa; phylum Chordata; class Actinopteri; order Esociformes; family Esocidae; genus Esox; species Esox masquinongy. The sequence continues at coordinate 11,480 of JACXGI010014825.1, read as the reverse complement.
CAAAATAAGAATGGCCATGAGGAGGAATCTGTGAGAACGTCGACACCCGCCTGAAACTGCTGTTATTCAAGCCTGCTTCTGTATTTATATGGCCAGAATATAACATTAAAAATCGGAGGAATATTGTCTACTATAATCCTATTCATGGATTGCTATGTTACTGTGTTTGATTCCATGTTGCTGTGTTGCTTTGCTTGATTAACTGTTATTTCTGACAACTGAGAATGTATATTTAATTATAGGTCTACACACATGAATCTCTTTCTTTTCGTTAATTGTAATTATTTTAAATGAAATACAAATATAGCAGTTGATTACAACGATTAAGTTAACATTTATGTAGGCTAATTGCAGACTTTTACCAAGCCAACATTACTTATTGCGTCATTGATGCTACTTTTCTGCATGTATGTCCTGAAGACTGCATCAGTTTCTATCAATAAAAACTTCTAAAAATAAAAAAAGAAATTACTTTTCCCACCAGATTTCTTTGATAAATTACAATATGCCGCACTAGACCCAAACAAACATATAATTCAAGTGTTTAACATAGCGCGTTTACATGAAGGACGTTTTTGTTTAATTGGCAATAGGCTACACTTTCAACCCATCATTGTTTCATAAATTTTTTCAGAGGTAAATAACAATTGATTTTTCTGAAGTTTCTAATAAAATGGCATTTGAACAGACCTTGTAATTCGGTTATTTCCTGTATGGCCTTAAGTCGACAAATTACTGTTAATTACATCACATTAACCCAAGGAGAAAGATGGGTGAGACAAAGCGCCTGTTAAAATACTTGTATTGTCACATGCCCAATCAGTTATTAGGAATAGGGAGTAAAAAAATGATAATTAGTCTCCAAATAGTTTTCAGTTTGTGAGTTTTGAATTCTGATAATGGAACAATGTCATATGCTACACCTATTTAGGAAAAGTCATGAAAGGAGGGTGTAGCTTTCAAAGTGGTATTTTCCAAATCAATTGCATTGACAAATAAATAAAAGTTAGACTACAACAGTCAGGTACAGTAGGCCTGACAATTTTGTTTTGATGAAATAATGACAAAAAAGCAATATAAAAATCCAGATGTTCAATAAATTTTTAAAATAATGCCCCATAATGTAGCCTAATTTCACAACACTATTATTTCAATGACAAGCGCGATTCAGTTGCTTATTTGTCTTATCAAGTCGGCCATTATGTCCGTTAAAATTCCAGAGTTCCAGACAAATGTTTTAAATAGCCATACTGTATAATACCCTACACATAAACAGCAATAAAACACAAACTCTATGATCCAACAAATATTTTTTATTGAAATTAGTCAGCAGAATTAACTCTTCAAAATCTGTGAACTGATTGTGAAGATCAGTTCACAGATCCTAGCTGTCGCCAGAGGCGTTGCTAGGATAACAATACATTCCGGGCTTAGAACCCCAACCCCCCCATATGGACTTTTTCATGGAAGTCCCTATGGCGCTGGCTGAAGTGTTGAAATAGGCCTAAGATTGTTGTGATGCTATACTATAGACTCAGATCATTTACTGAACCACGTTTGCTGGCCTCAGTAGCACCATCACTATGATTTTTTTAAACCGGCCGGGTTATGTCTGAGAATATGAATGGTATAGGCTATGGTGTAGGCTATGTTGGATATTTTTTTCTCTGTTAATATAAAACAGTAATTTTATGAATTCGATTTTATTACTAAGGCTATACAAACCTATTTAGGATGTCATATAAGGAAGAGGGTGTATCTTTCAGAATGGTATTTTCCAAATCAATTGCACTGATAAATAAATAGCTCACACTACAACGCCCAGGTACTGTACAGTAGGCCAGATAATTTTGTTAGTAATTAAATAATGACAAAAGTAATATCAAATGAAAATCGAGATATTCAATTAAATAATGTACAGTCAAACATTTTACCAACATAATAGAATTTACAATGCTACATTTTAGTTGCCCCTCCCTCCAACTCCACGATCACAGGTAAGAGGTTGTAGATGTGGTCAATTTATTTGTTGCAGGCCTTTATCGCCAGTTTCTCGAGCCAAAACGTTCTGATAGCGATAACAAGCTCATCTTTGCTTGTCGGCTTGGCACGCTTACGAACAAATGTTTTTAGTTCATTCCAAACATTTTCTATTGGATTCAAATCTGGCGACCTAGTGGAAACAAAAAGAGAAAGTTAGATATAATGTACTTGAAATAATTTGTACACTATTCTACAGTACTTACTCAGCTGGCGTCTTAACCGAGTTTATGCCTGCATTTCCGATGCAATTCCGTGCGGCAGTGTGTTTTGGGTCATTGTCTGAATTGGAAGAAGAAGAAAAGATATTAAAGTATACACTGAACAAAATTATAAACGCAACACTTTTGTTTTTGCCCCCATTTATCATGAGCTGAACTCAAAGATCTAAGACTTTCTCTATGTATACAAAAGGCCTAAATCTCTCAAATATTGTTCACAAATCTGTCTAAATCTGTGTTAGTGAGCACTTCTCCTTTGCCGAGATAATCCATCCACCTCACAGGTGTGGCATATCAAGATGCTGATTAGACAGCATGATTATTGCACAGGTGTGCCTTAGGCTGGCCACAATAAAAGGCCACTCTAAAATGTTCAGTTTCATCACACAGCATAATGCCACAGATGTTGCAAGTTTTGAGGGAGTGTACAATTGGCATGCTGACTGCAGCAATGTCCACCAGAGCTGTTGCCTGTGAATTGAATGTTCATTTCTCTACCATAAGCCGTCTCCAAAGATGTTTCAGAGAATTTGGCAGTACATCCAACCGGCCTCACAACCGCAGACCACGTGTAACCACACCAACCCAGGACCTCCACATCCAGCATCTTCACCTCCGGGATCGTCTGAGACCAGCTACCCAGACAGCTGCTGCAACAATCGGTTTGCATAACCAAATTTCTGCACAAACTGTCAGAAATCGTCTCAGGGAAGCTCATCTGCATGCTCGTCGTCCTCATCGGGGTCTCGACCTGACTGCAGTTCGTCGTCGTAACCAACTTGAGTGGGCAAATGCTCACATTCGATGGCGTCTGGCACTTTGGAGGTGTTCTCTTCACGGATGAATCCCGGTTTTCACTGTACAGGGCAGATGGCAGACAGCGTTTATGGCGTCGTGTGGGTGAGCGGTTTGCTGATGTCAACGTTGTGGATCGAGTGGCCCATGGTGGCGGTGGGGTTATGGTATGGGCAGGCGTGTGTTATGGACAACGAACACAGGAGCATTTTATTGATGGCATTTTGAATGCACAGAGATACCGTGACGAGATCCTGAGGCCCATTGTTGTGCCATTCATCCACGACCATCACCTCATGTTGCAGCATGATAATGCACGGCCCCATGTTGCAAGGATCTGTACACAATTCCTGGAAGCTGAAAACATCCCAGTTCTTGCATGGCCAGCATACTCACCGGACATGTCGCCCATTGAGCATGTTTGGGATGCTCTGGATCGGCATATACGACAGCATGTTCCAGGTCCTGCCAATATCCAGCAACTTCGCACAGCCATTGAAGAGGAGTGGACCAACATTCCATATGCGAAGGAGATGTGTTGTACTGCGTGAGGCAAATGGTGGTCACACCAGATAATAACTGGTTTTCGATCCCCCCCCGGACCCCCCCAATACAGTAAAACTGCACATTTTAGAGTGGCCTTTTATTGTGGCCAGCCTAAGGCACTCCTGTGCAATAATCATGCTGTCTAATCAGCATCTTGATATGCCACACCTGTGAGGTGGATGGATTATCTCGGCAAAGGAGGAGTGCTCATTAACACAGATTTAGACAGATTTGTGAACAATACTTGAGAGAAATACAGTAGATATAAGTCTACACACCCTTGTTAAAATGCCAGGTTTTTGTGATGTAAAAGAAAGAGACATGTCAGAACTTTTTCCACTTTTAATGTGACCTATAATGTGAACAATTCAATTGAAAAACACTGAAATCTTCGAGGGGGGAAAATGAAAAATAAAAACCTTAAAATAACCTGGTTGCATAAGTGTGCACACTGTCTTATAACTGGGGATGTGGCTGTATTCAGAATTAACCAATCACATTCAAACTCATGTTAAATAGAAGTCATTACACACCTGCCATCATTTAAAGTAACTCTGATTAATCACAAATAAAGTTCAGCTGTTCTTGTAGGATTTTCCTGACATTTTCTTAGTTGCATCTCAGAGCAAAAGCCATGGTCCGCAGAGAGCTTCCAAAGCATCAGAGGGATCTCATTGTTGAAAGATCAGTCAGGAGAAGGGTACAAAATAATTTCCAAAGCATTAGATATACCATGGAACACAGTGAAGACAGTCATCATCAAGTAGAGAAAATATGGCACAACAGAGACATTACCAAGTACTGGACGTCCCTCCAAAATTGATGAAAAGACGAGAAGAAAACTGGTCAGGGAGACTTCCAAGAGGCCTACAGCAACATTAAAGGAACTGCAGGAATTTCTGGTAACTAATTACTGGCTGTGTGCTACATGTGACAACAATCTCCCGTATTCTTCATATGAATGGGCTATGGGGTAGGGTGGCAAGACGGAAGCCTTTTCTTACGAAGAAAAACATCCAAGCCCGGCTGAAGTTTGCAAAAACAAACATCAAGTCTCCCAAAAGCATGTGGGAAAATGTGTTATGGTCTGATGAAACCAAGGTTGAACTTTTTGGCCATAATTCCAAAAGGTATGTTTGGCGCAAATACAACACTGCACATCACCCAAAGAACACCATACCCATATTGAAGCATGGTGGTGTCAGTATCATGCTTTGGGGCTGTTTTTCTTCAGCTGGAACCAGGGCCTTAGTCAAGGTGGAGGGAAACCTTCAGGCGTCCGTTAGAAAGCTGAAGATGAAGAGGAAGTTCACCTTTCAGCACGACAAAGACCCAAAGCACACATCCAAATCCACAAAAGCATGGCTTCACCAGAAGAATATTAACGTTTTGGAATGACCCAGCCAGAGCCCAGACCTGAATTCAATTGAAAATCTGTGGGGTGATCTGAAGAGGGCTGTGCACAGGAGATGTCCTCGCAATCTGACAGATTTGGAGCGCTTTTGCAAAGAAGAGTGGGCAAATATTAACACGTCAAGATGTGCCACTCCTACCCAAAAAGACTGAGTGCTGTAATAAAATCAAAAGGTGCTTCAACAAAGCATTAGTTTAAGGGTGTGCACACTTATGCAACCAGGTTATTGTGAGTTTTTTATTTATTTTTTTTCCCCCTCAAATATTTCAATTAGTTTTTCAATTGAATTGTTCACGTTATAGGTCACATTAAAGGTGGAAAGAGTTCTGACATGATTTATCTTTGTCTCATTCTTTTACATCACAAGAACCTGGCATTTTAACAGGGGTGTGTAGACTTTTTATGTCCACTGTAGGCCTTTTGTGTACATAGAAAAAGTCTTAGATCTTTGAGTTCAGCTCATGATAAATGAGGGCAAAAACAAAAGTGTTGTGTTTATAATTTAGTTCAGTGTATGTATACGTTAGTGTACTTATATGTTAGCGTACTGTAACAGTCAAATGTAAAATAATACATATGAAAAGGCCTAGACATAACATAATATGAGTGTTGGAGCCTATATGCCTATACCTTGAAAGAAACAATGTTGTCCCAGAAAAACATCTCTGACGTAGGGTCCAACACATCCCTTGATGATTTCTTCTTCAAAAATGTAACAACGATTGTAAATTATTATTATTAATTTAGACAAATTGTAGTCTAAAAATATGTGGGCAAAAATATATAATTTAGCATTTAATAAGCTGTAGCCTTAATTAAACTTACCTTCGAAAATCACATAGGGGCCTGGTCCCTGACGAGAAATTGCCCCCCACACAAGGAGTTTGAGTGGATTCTTGGGTGACGGCTTGGATGATCTTCTACCAGGTTTTCTACAGCAATTTTTCGCAAATTGCTCAAGGGCAACTGTGGTTTAGTCTGTAAAGATGACATCATTGAATTTCTCATGACTTTCGATCCATGCCTGGGCCTGCAGCACCTGAAGTTCTTTGTTTGTTTTACGAATCATTGGATCCAAACTGCAGTAAAAACAGAGAAAACAAATGGTTAATGTTCTGTACATTTTGTAATAAATACAGAATACAATTATATTGAATATTACACCACTAGTTAGTACCCAGTAACATTTAAGTCGGGACAAAAACAACTCCACCCAAGTTCCTTCAGTTGTCCTCTGTGATAATAACGATGTTGATGTAATACCTTGATGAAAGCAGATCCTTAATCTCCTGAGTGGACCACTCATCATTTTCACTCATTAGGAAATCAATGGCTTGAATGGTGTTGCTGAAAACAGAATATAAAAGCAATTTAAAAATATGTACCATAAATCCCAACAGTTCAGACGTTACATTTTGTCATGGAAAAATATGTCTTCTTGCCAAAAAGGATGCAACAAGTCAAAAAGATGCAATAATTCAGGAGTTTGTGGATTAAAATCATACTTTTAATGAGCAATCATAAAAGCCGAGTTGACCTGCGGGAACAACTGTCTTGCCAACTCCGGACACACACATTTATACAGAGTTATCTTGCATAACCTTTCTGGCCATTCACTTATGCTAATTCTTGGGCGGATCTTTCCCAAGAATTGGATCTTTCCGCCCAAGAACCATCCGCCACCATTGTTTCGCAACCTTCCAAGATCCGTTCCGTGTTAAATATTGGTGGTGCAGGCTTTAGAAACATGTATAAAAATAATAGAGCCATTAGGGCCCTTTACATTCATTGTTACTTGATTATCCCCAGACAGTGATTATTCTAAAACAAAGCTTTATATTTGTCCTGATACATTGATCATCCATACATCATTTGATTATATACTGCTACTATATTGGTTAATTGTATATGCTCAGGTGCTCGATCATACTAATACATTCATAAAGGGTGAAAGTTCAGAAACACTATGTCAAACCTCTATATATTCCCCCCTTTGGGGCTTCCCCACGCCCCAGAATCTAGGCCTGGGAATGGTGAGTGAGGAGGGGAACTTATTCCCGGCAAAAACAGCTGAAATCAACTCCATCAGCTCAAAACCACCCCCTCTGTCAATCACCATCCCAGAGGGTTAGGAAGCCAAACCTCTCCCTCCCTTTTGACTGGGAGGAAGTAAAAGACCGTCCAACCCTGTTGATCAATCAATTAAACATGTGTAAGCATGTGCAACTTATTTTTCAGAGTCTTGCAATTGTGTTGTCTCAAATGATTATGCATATAAATGATATACATGATATATACTAATTCCTAATGAAAATCAACACATCAATCACTTGTAATCATGAATATATATATCAAGGTAATATAACCTGTAATAAAACTATCATCTCCAACCATTATTATCCTTGTACTAAGTTGGCTACCAGCCACCTAGGTACCTTTAACCTTCTTATATTGGAGCACAATCTTTTTCGGCACATAAAGGGCAGTCCCCCCTTTGACATAATGCACAATCATAAGGTCTTCTTATATTGGAGCACAATCTTTTTCGGCACATAAAGGGCAGTCCCCCCTTTAACATAATGCACAATCATAAGGTTCTGGGTAAGTTTCTGGGTGATAATGTCCATCCGTGAATACTTCCGTCCGTTGATCTTCTTACAATACCCCTTACTACAATATCGACACCAGGTTTGTCTGTAGGGGCAGGGGTAATGTTTCGGGCCTAGTCAATCCTGAGGCTCCATTTCCTCATAGCCCTGATTAATCACACTCCCATCCGTTATTGAGTCATTATGTATTTCACCGTCCATGACTGGGGCTACCACAGCTACGTTGCTTGCTGAAATAGAATTCTGATGATAATATTCCTGGCACGCCCACCCAGCTCCTGGTTTGAGCGACCATTCACATTCTGGATTTCCATATGGGCAGTTCAAAGGCCCTCCTTTGACGTTGCAGGGGTGTCCATGCTTATCCATGTATTGTCCGGGATGACTCTGTAGCAGAATAACTTCAGGGTCATTAGCAGCAGGGTACAACAGTCTTGGTCAAAAATGATCTGAGGAGAGGAATTACACAGCATGCCACTACAGCCTCCACGACTAGTACTATCCCTACCACGATCCCTACTTTGGTTAAAATTGCACGCCATTGTCCCAGTGAAGTCTCCAGCCAATCCCAAATGTGAGCATCCGAGCTTGCGTTATCCTTCACCTCCTTCCTCAGCTGTTTGAGTTTATTCATAGCTTGAGTAAAGGAACAATCTGGGGCGGTGTTGTTCGGAATGAAAGTACAACACTGCTCTCCAAACATCACACAAACTCCACCCTTTTCTGCCAAAATCCAGTTTAGTGCCTGCCTATTGTGCCATGTCATCTTACTCGTAGCTTGCAGTTGCTTACCCAGAGCTGTCAAGGCTGCATCTGTATAATTGATGAAACGCTGCTGATTGTAATATATGTAAGTGATCCATTCCGCATTCTTGGCTGGTGCTATCCATGGCACTATAGATTCAAAGCACTAATTTCACTCCTTGCTTTAAACTCATTGGGGATTCCTCTTGGCTGACCTATTGCATCGATGATAACCTGCGGATCTGGTATGTAAGACCTCTTAACCTGTGACCTCACTGGTTCCTCCTCGTGTGGCTGTATATCATTCGTTTGAACCTGGATATGAGGTATTATGGTAACGTCTTGGGCCACACTGACCCTGGCACATGTCCCTGACCAATTGCCCGGTAACACTGAGCGCAGTTGGCTTCCTCCACACATCCAAAATATATCTGCAATAGCCTGGTCTTGCTCCAAATAGATGCTCGGTGTTCCTGGCCTCTGGAACAGAGTAAAGCCATTACCAGCTTGTACCATTGATATCTCTCCCTTGTCCAGGACAATTGTCATTTTACTTTTTGGAAAATGTCCAACATCAACGGTTCCATTTGCCTGAAAACATTAATGTCTACCCAATATCCTCTAATCTGGTGCTGGAAGAGTAACCTCTGCTTTTTCCAAACTAATCTTTACGTCTAATGCCTCACACTCCGATGTTATCAAGAAGTTATACCTCTTCAATTCCGCTTGGATCTGTGTGCTTCCCAGCCAAACCAAACACGTTACAAAGCACGGATCATGGTAGCTATCATCATCGACTCCTGCATGCCATAGCCTAAATTTTTCATCTAAACATTCTTCCCAACCTTTCTCAATTGGCACCACTACCATGCCTCCATGTCCTGCTCTTGAACACACTAAACAATTGTCTAACTCATTGGTTAGCCGTATACTGAGCCCATCTGTACCAGTCATATTTTTCAGCTGCTTCCATATGGTCCCTTTCTACTTCTTCCGTAGATTCTACGGTTGCGACCGGGTATGGTTCTGTCTCCTCCATGGCTGTGGGGATTAATACCTGCGCAGACGCTGGAACCTCATCCCTTTCCATGGGCACCAACCACCAACACAAGCGGCTGTACTATGGTGGGAGCTGGAGTTATTTTAGGGACAACGTTTTGCCTGCCCCTCGTTGCGGATCCAGGGGTCAAGATTCGCTGGGTCACCGTGATTGGTGTCTCTACACTTCCTGAGCCCATATCATCATGCCACCATTCTATCCGTTGTTTCCTACTCCCACTCAAAAAGTTAGTGATAATTAGTTCAAGGAATAATCATTTTTTGCCCTTATCGTGTTCAACCACTATCCTCCACTTTCCCCTTGTCTCCATGACCCTGATTAGGCAGGTACCCCCAGACCAAATCGCCTGACCATACTGAGCATCATCAGTCCAGCTACACAGTTTGTTCTCACTCTGAGTTCTTACCCTAATGGACCTTTGCACCTCATACTTAGTTTCCTCCGGGAACACCACTTCCCTAGCCTTGAGTATGTCCCTTGTGTTCGCTGCTCTTCTCCTGCACCTTTGGCTCCAACCAGCAGTTCCTCTCCCTTGCTCCCATGGTATGTAAGTGTCTAATTCCTTGCTGTTTTTGTCTTTATCCCATAATTGCCCCAATGTGTCTCCTTTAATTTCTACTGTACTTCTTTCTCTCACTGTTGCTAAAGGAGCTGTTTCCTCAAAAAGTTCTCTGGCCTGTGTCTTATTCTTTTCTGGTCCTGTCATAACTTTACACTTCAGCTGTTTACACAGCACCTGATATTCCTCATTTTGTTCCTGTCTTCTTCCGGGTGGGCCGCACGTGCCTGACTCACTGCGAGCCTCAACATCCCATTGGCGCTTTCCCCCTTCTACACTCCCCAATCAGATCGTTTGGTTTCGGTCCCCACGGTACTCTGTACTAATAAAAATAGTTACCTTAAATCTCAAAGCGATCAGACGATAAGGCATTATTCCTGCTAATAGTGCTGCTGTGCATACTTTATTCCTTCTGTCCAGGTCAATGTCTGAGTCATTTACATCAGAAGGGAGTTCAGTCACATTACTCCCAGTCCAGGTCCACGAGGTTGATGGTAGCAAACTCTTGTTCAGTAATAGGGATGCCTGGTTCTCCTTGTGCACTTTCTGCAGGTGCCTCCCCTGGGCTTCGTGGGCTGACAGGTTCCAGGGCGTGGGGAGTTTCCCCATCACCTTCCGCCATATCTCTCCTTGGGCTAATAGCATCGGCCATAGCGTGCAGCCGAGCAATAGCAGACAGACCACCATCATGCCCCATGTCCATGCCTGACGTGCCCTCTCCCGGCGACTCCGATCCAGCAGACGATGGTGTCCCAGGGGGTAAATCAGGACGTCCCAGGTCCCCTTCAGCTTCCGCTGGTTCAGGTCCACTTGAGTCGTCTGCATCATCACCTTCCTCTTCTCCTTCTTCTCCCTGTGGCCTCCAACCTGCTCCTTGTGGAACCCTGGTACAGTGGTTGAGGTGGTACCAAGTGTTACTGCCCTCTACTCGTATCGCTGTTGGTGTGGCTTGAACTACCCGGTATGGTCCCTCTCGTCTTGGCTCGTTCCACCTCCTCCTGAAGACCCTTATGTAGGCCTGGTCTCCAGGTTCCACTGCCCGAGGCTGGTTGTCCTCTGGCTCCGGTACCCGTGCGCATTCCTGTCGATAGATAACTTCATGAATAGCAGTTAGTTGTCTCACATATTCTCTGAGTTCCTGTTCTAATTGTTCCAACGGAGGCCCTTCATAAGGACCCCTAAGCACCAGTACTGGCATGGGTCGACCCGTAAGCATCTCATGCAGTGTTAGATGGGTTATTCTGTTAGCCTGCATGCGGTAGCTCTTTAACGCCAGTGGTAAAGCATCAACCTAATTCAACATTGCACTGGCACAAATCTTGTTGATCTTAGCTTTTAATGTCCCATTCACTCTTTCTACCATCCTGTGAGACTGAGGATGATAGACACATCCCAATGTGGAAGATGGAAAATGTATTAAAATAAAGACTTCTCAGAGTCTGGTATAACAGTTGATTATTTCAAGTTTAATTACATGGATCCACGGGAAAAA
>JACXGI010014824.1:0-18418 GCA_016801175.1 Esox masquinongy | reverse complement strand
CAGAGAGCTATTAACTATTTGCTGTAGGTCCATTGTTATAGAGTTAAAAATTGTTTTAAAAAAGTCTGATGGCAGTGTGTCGAGACAACATGTGGAAGCTTTAAGATGTTGAACTGTTTCTTCTAGGGATTTTTGATCAATTGTATTAAAATGCGACATAATAACCAAGTTATGTCTTGGTGGTCGTGGTGACGGTACATAGCCCTTGTTAGACTGTGTAGTTCTGATGGCCCGTCTAATACTTAGAATATTTTTATTCTTCAAACATATTATAAACACACGGTAAAGGGGGTAGGGAAAAGGGGCTGAGCTGGACCCAAGAAATGAAATGATATAGTCAAAACACCCCTAAACTGAACTTGCCTGCCTCAAGAACCGCTTAGCTAACTACTAACCAATACAAAAATACACTGGGTGGTCCGCTCAGTTCTAACTATCGTTTTTAGACAGTTTTCCTACAGGTTGTGTATGCCCAAGGGCAACTTGCTAAAAACCCCTTTTCCCAGGCACAAACAAAAACACAGGTTGAACAAGGAATAAACAGCACACTGCAAACAATTGACTAGACAACACCAAACAAAACACCACAGCAATACATACTCACACACTGAAAAAAATGATTTTTTGGCCCTGTAATTATTATTTCAATTTTCTATGTAAATTCTACAAAGAAATACAAATTCAGTGCTTTTACTTTGAAATAGAAGTTTTTCATGTAGTGCATTACTTGGTGATTGTTTGTAATTATGTTTCCTCAGTTTTGTATGTAAATTGAATCCTTCGATCCAAGTAATATTCACTAAACCAGTTCATTTGCTTAATTAGTTGATATTTCCAAGTAAAATGTAATTGAGTGACATCAGTGAATCTGGCAACGTTCTCTGCATTCGGCGCATGACGTCAAAGCCCCTCCCCACATTTGAGCGGTCTTTCGTCAGACACGTACTATACGTCCATGGTCAACATTTCAACTAGGTTGGCGGACTTTGTTGACTGAGACGGGGATGAATGTGAATATGGAACCATGAAGGTAAGTTTTAAGCGAAACAAACTTTGTACGTTCCTGTTGGCTCACCTACTTAAGTCAGTTTCTCCGCACTGAATGCAGCGGCAGCTGCGGTGCTAGCAAATAGTGTATTTCCCTGCTAGCTAGCTAACGAGCTAACTAACTTTGCTGGCACGAGGTATGTCCTTTTCGCCTGGAAAGGCCCCATTACATGAGGTTGTGGTTTTATCAAAGCTGGATGTGGTAAAGATGCTGCTGGCTGGAACGAGTGAATTTCATTGTTATATGATATGCGTTTTACAGAAAAAAGGAAAAGTTGTGCTGCCAGCGCTGTTGTCTTCCCTCCCCCACCCTTCTAGCTCCACGCCTCCCATTACAAGTCACTGAAGTTGAAGTCCTTTGAAATTTTCAATTGTTTATACGGATACAATAGACTTGAGTTAATTTATGATTGTATATGTGTATTTGTGAACACAAAACGACAACGGTCTAGTTTGAAATAATTGCTGTCACAAAAGTTTTCGCACCGCTGCCACGAGGTGTATTTTGAACAAAAAATATACGATGTGCGTACTCGATGTGGAAGACCGCGCGGTCTCCGTGTACACGCACTCGGTTTCACTCAAGTCTTCACATCGACCTGTTTTAAATGCGACACCGAGCTGACACGGTACGACTATGAAACCTCAAATGTCCGCCGACAGTGCGCGCGGTTCAGCGTCGCTCACAGTATGGGTACAGTACGCCCGACTCTGTGGGAGCCATAACTGTGCTGGAGGAATGCATTGGTCTGTGCGTAGCCGGCTGTGAGTCAGGTGTTCAGGGACTGTCTGCAAATTGCAACATTAAAGCAAAATCTAATTTATTCAAAAGGTACATTTTATGCATGATAGAGTCAGAAACATAATGTTACATATCTATTGATTTCTGCTGTCTATACTATCAATTTGGAGAACTGTTTTCGCTTATTCTTGTTAAATTTATTATGAACTACTTTCAATAACTTTCCCTTTGTAAACTGTAGTCTAACAATGTCACATCATGTACACCAGCAGTTACCCCGGTCTAACCAGCAGGTTATGTTATTAGTTATGTATTTATTATATAGAAAGTTATAACTTTCTGTTGTTTGATGAAATTATCACCATAGCACTATGTAAAGTGAGTCACTGCTTGTCATTATATTTCTGTTTTCCTTTTAGACTTGAACAGGAAGTCACAACAGTCTTTAAGAGCATGAGGAGCATCAGCCTTTATATGCACAATAGCAACTACTTTGGACTACAAAAACAAGACACCTGGCCATACAGGTAACATTACAAAATAATGTACACATAATTTGTAATATATGATATGTAAATTTAAAAAAATGAAATATCAATGTGCATCCTTGAGTTAGTAGAAATTAGGTGAAAAGCATATAGATAACATTTTTATTTTTTATTTTTTTTTACAGAACATAGGACCTTCTGACTGCTAATTTGGACTAATTTGGACTGGTTTAATTTTGAGATATTTCATTTATATGTTTCAGATCCCACAACATGAGATGGATGTGTAAGATATGTAGCTTTGAGTCAGATAAGAGGTTGGGATTGTTAAAACACTACAGACTAAAGCATGGAAATGGTGGTCGCAGCCAGTCAGTCCCTTGTCTTCACACTGATGGCCCTTGCTCGTTTAAAACATTTAATGCCCTTCAGACCCATTTGTCTCGACACCATGTGGAGATGGTCACACAAAGTGGACCTCTTTCATTTACTTGTCTACTTTGCTGCTCTGTTTTTTTTTTTTTGATTCAGAGAAGCAGTATTTTGAGCATCTTGGCAGCCACTTAAGGAAGTTTGAAGCAGTTGCATGTGTCTTCAAAAAATGCAACTTCAGTACAAATATTTATTCCACCTTTGCGACACATAGACACATCAAACACCAGTCACACACCCTTGAGGATTTTAAAACTGAAGTATTAAAAAGCCAACCTTATGAACCCATGTTTGCTCAGGATGAGACCTGTGTGGAAGAGAGCTTAGAGCTTTGGGATAGGGAACCACAGGAGTTGTCTCAAGATATAAAGGATAGATTTGGCCATCTCTTTTTAAAGTTGGAAAGCATGTTCAATGTCCCAAACAAATGCATTGATGAAATAGTAGATGAGCTTCAGTTTATATCCACCTCTGCGTCTGGTCCACTTTTAAGAGATGTGGTGGTGTGCACCTTGAAAAGCCATAATTGTGATCTGGATCCAGCCATTATCTCAGATTTAGTGAAAAATATTTGTGAGACACACCCTATAAGTACTGCCTTGGGGACAGGTGGCCCTTTCACAACTTCATACAAGAGAAGATAATTCATGAAGAAGTGTTTTTCAGTTGTTGAACCAGAAGAACACATACTTGATAAAAAAAGAGGGCAAAACCTTCCAGTATGTCCCAATATTGCCCTCCTTGGTGCAGGTCCTAAGTAAGTCTTTTCAAGAAAACACATTTGAAGGTGAAAACAAATCTGAAAATGACTAAGTACCAGACATTTCGTGATGGATCTCACTATCAAAAAAAAATAGTTTTTCTCTGTAGAGGAGAACAGAGTGAGTCTCATCCTGTACATTGATGACTTCGAGGTATGTAATCCTCTTGGGACATCTCGAAAAAAGCACAAAGTCATAGCTGTCTATTGGGTGTTGGGAAACATTCCAGTGCAGTTACGTTCCACATTGACATCAATCTACCTTGCAATTCTTTGTAAGGCTGAAGACACCAAGCATTTTGGATTCCAGCGAGTTTTAGAGCGCTGTTAACAGATATCCAAAGCTTGGAGAAAGATGGTCTTTTTGTTCCAGCGTTAGGGAAAGCCACTAAAGGGACTGTGGTCAGTCTGGTGGCAGATAATTTGGGGGCGCACTCTATGGCAGGATTTGTCGAAAGCTTTGCAGTGTCATACGTCTGCCGGTTTTGTGTTGGGGAGCAATCCAAGTTTCAGTCCGATGAAACTTGGGTCTTTTCATCAAAGAACCAAAGATCAGCAAACACTGCATGTACAGACAGCTGTGTCTAGTCCAGATTACACTCCTTGTTATGGTGTAAAAAAACAGTGTGCATTGTCAGAAAAACTTGAACATTTTCATGTGACATCTGGTTACCCTCCAGATGTTTTACATGATCTGCTGGAGGGCATTGTTCCAGTGGAACTGGCTTTGGCATTTGATAACTTGATCAAGAAAAAATATTTTTCTCTCATGGAACTGAATGATGCCATTTGCAATTTCCCAAACAAGTGGAGTGATAAAACAAATCACCCTCATCTCATTCCTGCTAACTTTTCGACTCGAAAACCAGTAGGGGGCAACGCACATGAAAATTGGTGCTTATTACGTCTTTTGCCTCTGATTATAGGTTTAAAATTACCCGAACAAGAGCCTGTATGGCAGGTGATGACACTGAAAGACATTGTGGACCTTGTCATGTCTCCAGTCCATACAGAAGAAAGCATTTGCTATCTTGACAGCATCATTTCAGAACACCGAAGCAGGTTCCTTGATGTTTTCCCCCAACATAAGCTCGTTCCCAAGCACCATTTCCTTGAGCACTATCCTCAGCTCATTTGGGAATTTGGCCCCCTAGCTGCCCTCTGGACAATGAGATTCGAGGCCAAACACAGCTTTTTCAAGGTGGTCAGACACACTGGTTGTTTCAGGAATATCTTGCTGTCTCTTGCAAATAAGCACCAGCTCATGGTTGCATACCATCAATCACATGGTGTCAAACCATCACTTGCAGTTACAAAAACAACAGAGGTATCTTTAGATGTGCTTAAGGATGATCTAAAAGACCTGGTGAAATGCAGATTCCCTGCTGTTACGGATATGCATGTTGCCAATAATGTGTGCAGTTTAGGCACCAACTATGCAGTGGGAATGTTGTTGTATTGTGGTTCCACTGCAGGACTGCCTGACTTTTCTGAAGTGTTGCAGATAATGGTGATTTGTAACAAACTGGCTTTTTTTGTTAGACAACAAAATACATGGTACAATGAACACCTGAGGAGTTATGAGCTGGAGAACACGGAGTGTGCAGTTACTTGAGCAAAGAAAGCTTAAAGATTTTTATCCTTTGGCTCCATAAACCCTTGCAGGAAGACGCCTGACAACTTTGAAGCACCACATTTGCCTATCCTTTTAAGTATGAGGAGAGAAGCTTGTGAATAAATGTCTCTGTGTATTTCTCTTCTCTGTTGTTGCAGCTTCTTCCTGTTGATATGGCACCCTCAGCGAAACTGCGGATCTTTTTTGGGGAGGATGATGTCCGCAAACTACTTTTACCTGCAGGCATCCCAAGCACACTTCAGGACCTCACTGATGTTCTTCGAGAGACATTTGATATTACAGGACCATTCACTATTATGTACCAGGACATGGATTTCGACGGTCAGTTCTTCACTTTGACCTCGATTGAGGAAGTACAAGATAAAGCTATCCTCAAAGTAGTAAAAACTGAACCAGTGATCTTGAGTCTCACTCCTGTGGACATGTCAGAAGTCGAATCTCCAGTTCCACTATCTACGGAAGCTTGCTCCTCCTCATCTGGATGCAACACAATCCTGCTTTTCTCCTCAGATGAGAGTGGACCATCCTATGGGTCTAAGCCATGGCCATTTAAGTTTGAAATACCAGTCTTTTCTTATGATGTAGACCTTGCACTGGAAGCAGGAAAGAAAGCTTATGAAAATGATGGCACACTTTTGAACAACCCAAGAGTAACTAGAAGCATTTTTGAGAAGCTCGAAGTGACTATATTTGGCTTCACAGCATATCAAACTGATGTCCAGATTTTAGCTGTTGCTGAAGCCTTGGTAGAAAAATACCCATGCCTCAAAGAGCCAGGGTCTTTTAATGGCCTATATGGTTGGCAACAGAGGATAAAGTATAAAATGGGCAACTACAGGGCAAAGTTAAGAGGTTGCCAATTACCCATTCCCATTCCCTTGGGGGGGGCGCACAAGGCACGGGTCGGGTATTGGTAAGCATAATGACCGGTCACTGCTGTCAACGTTTTTTGTGCCTCTGATTCATTTCTTCATATCACTCTGCAAGTACTCCATTAATTTGTCACGATGTCCACGAGGCAAGAGTCCACGTGCGGATAGACAGGTCGTGAGGTGATTTCCAACGGGTTGCAATCATTTTCTTTGCAGCTGTAAGTCCAGCAAATCTATGCAAGTAATATTAATTATTACTTTCATTGGATTTTGGGTGTTTCATTCAATTTTATAGCATTTAAAAAAAAAAAAAGTTTAAATGGTTTTAAAACAGAAATCCTGACTAAACTTTAACATACATAGCTTTATAACAGTCTCTGAACTCCCTTGATGTATGTACTGTATGTATATGTATATATGCACTGTTTTGAAATTTGCTAGCAAGAAGTTTTATGGCCATGTGTTTGTGGTTATAATGTTATGTAGATATTTTAAATATATCTATGCCATTTCAAATGTGAAATAAGTGTCTTTCAAACATCCCTTAAGCTGCAAATATTTGTTTTTGGAAAATATTGAATTATTATTTAATATAATGGTAAAAATATTTACTTAATTCAATTACTATTAACTAATACATTCATAATAAATATTACTTAATTACATAGAATATAACAGAAAAGATGAGTAAGAAACTCAAAGAAACATCAGCAATGTTTACTTGGGTTTTGTAATTAGATGCAATGGTAATCTGAGTGAAAGTTACAATCTATAGGTGAGTATTGCCAGTGCAATATACTTGTGTATTTTTCATAAAAAAGTGGTTCTAGTAAGTAAATATTACTTAGAAATAGCCTGAGTAAAGATTACAAGCACTTTCTGCGTGGAAAAACTTGCCTAGCTTTTTTTAAGTAAATGTCAATCCAAATTTTTTTCAGTGCATGAAACAGGACAAAGTGAGATGTATGTGCTAAACTAAGTGATGTGTGTATGAACAAAGGGTCTGTCTATCAAAAAGGGTATGTATCTCAAGAGTGTCTATGTCCATGTGGGGTAAAGCAAAAGAGTCTCTCTGGGAGAACCAACTGACTGGGTTTTTAAACCAGAGGATGTGTGATGTGATTGGGTAATGGAAAAAGGAACAGGTGGTGCAATTAGGAGGGGTGTCCACTGATTGGTCCACCTCAGCAGTCACACGATGCACTCATGACTGCCAGGTGGGAAACACCAACGAGCACAACCAGGAACATAAGGGACACCTGGGGAAACAGCAGGAGGGGAAAAACACAAACCCACATACAGGGTACCTGCATGCGTAACATGTACAATAGTGTCTTCTAGTCATAAGAAAACAAAAACAGGTATTGTAAACTTTGACATGATTCAATGTCATGCCATTTATATTATGTCAGTAACATTCAGCACAAAATCCATATTAATTTATATGGGTGTTCTCTTTAACTTCTACTTGTTAACCAAAACTTAAAATTGTTTGTCTTAACCTTAATCTACCACATATTAGTTATTGGCTTGATGGTTAACAGTGGTACACATTAGATATTCCACCAGTGTGAAAGAGGTATATTCATGTAAATGGTTAATTCGAAACCAATTTCCCTTTCCCCCTTCTCTGCTTCATATCGCACACTCAAGATATTTAATTATATATACTATGTGAATTTGTTTGTAAGGACTTGCAATTACATAATTATAGTTGATGATTTGCAGTCTATGAGGATGGGTGCCTTCAGGTTGAGACCTCAACCCCCACCTATGGTCGTCTTTTCACTTGCATACTAAGGCTGTAGAGCTGGGCTGTGGGCTGGTACCAAATCGAGGTGCACTGTTGTTGACTACCAAGTGGTTTGACCTAAGTTTTTAAATGAGATTATAGTGTGTATTGGATGGAGCTACTTGTTGAAAAAAAATATGAGTGGAGTAATTGAACAAATTAAATAATTAAAATAAAGAATTGCAATTATTTTAGATGGAAAACTTCCCTTAATCAAATCCTTAGAATCTTTGACAAATATAGTTAATTCAGCTGAACAATTTCATGAAAACTAAGAATTTTCCTGCAGTTAAAGGATTTCAGTATCAGAGCAGTGCACAAAGATAAGTCATAAGTCCTCTAACCCATTTTTACAGCTGGCAAAAGGCAAACTTTACCTAAACTATTTTCAGTGTTTGGAATCAGTCAATTAATGGAATTTTCAATAAAAATAATTCATTTTGCAGTTTGTATGTAAGAAACACATCAAAATAATGAAATTAAAATGTTTTGAGTTATTTGTTAAAAGGTGTCATATGCAGAATTTGTAATGAATCCCAGGAGGCAGATATAGATTCAAGCGCAGCGCGCTGGTTTAATGGTGGCAACCGTACAAAACGTAAATTCAAGAGAATGGTCAGTCAGAACAGGCAATGGTCAAAACCAGGAGAGTCCAATCAGCGTAGGTGAAGATACAGGAGGAGTAAGGCGATGGTCGTGGTCCGGGAACAGGCTGAAGGTCGAGGTCAGGATCTCTGTAGCAAAGGCACACGAGGATTAGGCAGAGACATGGTCAATGAGGGAGGACAAAAGGCGATTCGGTACACGGAAGACAAACTATAAACGGCTATGCTCAAGACTGATGCTGGACTGCGAAATATAACCTCACGAGGACAGTGAGGTCTGAAGGGAACTAAAGAGTGGTGCTGATGGATAACAGGTGAATGAACAGGTGACTAGAATTCCGGTGATTGGGATCTGTGGAGTGAGTTGCGTTTGCCGGTTTGGTGTTGTTGCTGAGGGAGCGAGCCGGTACGTGGCGTCACAGTACCACCCCCCCCCCCACGGACGGCTCCCGATGCCGCCCCCGGGCTGGAACCCAGGAGCGTTCCTCCGGGCCGTACCCCTCCCAGTCCACCAGGTATTGAAGGAGACCCCCACACCTCCTGGAGCCCAGCAGAGCATAAACAGAGTACACAGGTTCTCCCCCGACGTCCAGTGGAGGGGGAACCCCGTGCTGAGAGAGGGGTTGATGCACAGGGCTGTACAGGGCTGTAGACAGGCTTAAGGAGCAACACATGGAACATAGGCGATATCCGGTATGACCGGGGGAGCTGCAGGCGATAAGTGATAGGGTTAATACGTTTCAGGACCTTGAATGGACCGATGTACCTGGGACTCCGTTTCTTGGACGGGAGACGGAGCCGGCTGTCCCTGGTGGACAGCCACACCCGCTGCCCCACCTGGAAAGACGGGGTGGGCCGGCGGCGCTGGTCAGCAAAGTCCTTCTGCTTATGGATAGCCCGCTGAAGATGGACGTGTGCAAACTCCCACACCTTCCCACTGCATCTGACCCAGTCGTCCACTGCGTCCACATGACTGGGTTCGGTCTCCCAAGGGAACAATGGGGGTTGGTATTCCAACACGCACTGGAAGGGGGACCGACGGAGAGAAGTATGGAAGAGCGAGTTCTGGGCATATTCCACCCACGGCAGGTAACGGCTCCAGTCAGTCTGGTTGGCTGAGCTGTACTGTCGCAGGTATTTACCTAGTTCTTTGTTGAGCATTTACCTAGTCCTTTGTTGTTTGTTCAGTCTGGCCATTTGATTCTGGATGGTAGCCTGAGATAAGTTGACCTTGATCCCAGACGGACACAGAAAGCCCTCCAGACCCTAGAGGTGAACTGTGGACCTCGATCCGACACAATCTCCTCTGGAACCTCGTACACCTGGTTGAAGATGCAGTCAGCCGTCTCCACGGCGGTGGGAAGCTTGGGAAGCGGAACAAGACGGCACATTTTAGAAAACCGGTCAACCATCACCAAAATAACGGTATGCCCGGAGGACTCAGGGAGATCAGTAATGAAGTCCATGGCTACATGTGACCATGGTTGGTGTGGCACAGGAAAAGGCTCGAGTTCACCAACAGGTATGTGACGGGGTGTCTTAGATTGGGCACATACCGTACAGGATAAAACGAAGTCGCGGACATCCTCCCTGAGGGAGGACCACCAGAACCGGCGGGACAGTAGTTCGATGGTTCATGTGACCCCAAGGTGTCCGGAGCTCAAAGAAGTGTGGGCCCATTGGAGGAGTTTGGGACGTATCGTGGCCGGCATGTACGTCTTCCCAGGCAGAGTATCTGCGAGAGCGGGATCCTCGGTCAGGGCCCCCTGGATGGCATCCTGAAGTCCCATCGGATGGGAGCAACAACGCATGAGTTTGGGAAAATGATGTCAGGCAGGTGATTGTGGGAAGGAGGGTAGAACTTCCGAGACAGGCAGTCCGCCTTAACATTCTTTTTGTCTGGGAGATAGGTGACATGGAACCGAAACCGGCCGAAGAACAAGGCCCACTGAGCCTGCCTGGAGTTTAGTCGTTTAGTATGGCGTATGTACTCCAGGTTTCAGTGATCAGTTAGCACCAAGAAGGGATGCCTGGCCCCTTCTAGCCAGTGCCTCCACTCTTCTAATGCCAGTTTGATGGCCAGCAGGTCCCGATTGCCCACGTCCTAATTGCGTTCTGCGGGAGACAGTTTGCGGGAGAAGAACGCACAAGGGAATAGCTTCGGGGGTTGTCTGTGTCTTTGGGACAAAACTGCCCCGACCCCGACTTCAGAGGCGTCTACCTCCACGACGAATGGACGAGAGGGGTCGGGCTGTTTGAGGACAGGGGCAGTGGTAAACTTGGTTGTCAGTGTGTCGAACGCTGACTGAGCGGAGTTTGTCGAAGGGAGCGATCTCGATTTCAGGATCGTTAGAGCAGTGAGGGGAGCAGCGACGGTACTGAAGTTGCGTATGAAACGCCGATAGAAATTCGCAAACCCCAGGAACCTCTGAAGATCCTTCACAGTACGAGGCCTGGGCCAGTTGGCTACCATGGTTATCTTACTGTCAGCCATGCCGACACCCCCGGGCGTGAGGATAAACCCGAGGAAGGCCACGGTGGTGACGTGGAACTCGCTCTTTTCCCCCTTCACGTAAAGCGAGTGGTCTCGTAGGCGTTGTAGGACCCTGTTTGACGTGTTGGATATGGTCAGACCGATTGTCTGAGTAGATAAAGATGTCATCCATGTACACCACCAGAAAGCGGTTAAGCATGTCCTTGAATATCTCATTCATGAAGCCCTGGAATACAGCAGCTGCGTTCGTCAAGCCGTAGTGCATGACCAAATATTCGTAGTGCCCTCAGTGGGTAATGAAGGCCGTTTTCCACTCGTCACCTTCCTTGATTCGTAAGAGATTATATGCACTTAAGAGATCTAGTTTGGTGTATATATATTGGCATTTCTGAACTGCTCTAAGGCGGCTGGGATGAGAGGCAGAGGAAAACGATTCTTGACGGTCAGGTCGTTCAGCCCCCGGTAATCAATGTATGGACGGAGTCCTCCGTCCTTTTTTCCCACAAAGAAGAAACTGGAGGGTCGAATAGACCCTTGAGCAAGGGATTTGTCGATATATCTCTCCATGGCCTCCATTTCAGGGATTGAAAGGGGGTAAATGCGACCCTTCGGCGGTAAAACCCCAGGGAGTAGGTCTATAGCACAGTCCCAAGGACGGTGGGGCGGTAGAGCGGAGGCCTTGGCCTTGCTGAAAACGTCCTGGAACTCCCGATATTCGGGAGGAATCACAGCTGTGGTCGTGGACGTGGAGTCCTCGATAGAGGTGACTCTACACGGGAGCTTCAAACAGTGGGAAAAACAATAGGGGCTCCAGGCCGTCAATTCCCCGTCTCGCCAGCAGATGGCGGGATCGTGTTGGCACAGCCAGGGATGACCAAGCACAAGGGGATCCTTAGGTGAAGTTAATACCTACAGTTGAATCTCCTCATGGTGGAGAATGCCGGTCTGCAGAACCAGGGTAGCGGTTTGATGAGTCACCTGACCGGTACCCAGGGGTTGTCTGTCCAGGGCATTGACTCATAAGGGTTTTTTTAGGGGTAATAACAACCCTCCCAGCTTCTCAGCTAGTTGGGCGTCTATGAAATTCCCCGCGGCTCCGGAGTCGATCAGTGCTAGAAGGGACACAGAGGTTTGACTAGTAAACAGAACTGAGGGCAAACTGAACTGGGTCTGCGTAATGTTTAGCAATGCTGAGATCCCTACCTGCTTCGTGGGTTGGCTGTCCCGACGAGGAGGCCTCAAGGCACAGTCGGCTATGAGATGGTTCCCCTTGCCGCAGTAGAGACAAAACCGTTCTCGGATCCTCCTTAGTCGTTCCTCTCGGGAGAGGGGAGAGCGATCGACCTGCATGGGTTCCTCCTCCTCAGCCGCATGGTGGGACATGACGAGGAAGGACTAGAGAAGGAACCCCTGACATTGCCCTGGCGTTCCATCGTATTTCTTCGGTACCTCTATGTAGGATCGTGGGACAGGTGCCGGGCCCGAAGAAGCTCCCGCAATCACTGGTTCGGGGTCGGAAACGCCTCCCTGTAGGAGCTGGAGTATCTCATCCAGGCGTTCCTCTTGCTGGGTCAGACATCATAGGAGCTCCGCTGAATCCATCGTACGGTGAAGTATTCTGTAATGAATCCCAGGAGGCAGATATAGATTCAAGCGCAGAGCGCTGGTTTAATAGAGGTAACTGTACAAAACTTAAATCCAAGAAAATGATCAGTCAGAACAGGCAATGGTCAAAACCAGGAGAGTCCAATCAGTGTAGGCGAAGGTACAGGAGGAGTAAGGCGATGGTCATGGTCCGGGAACAGGTTGAAGGTCGAGGTCAGGATCTCTAGTGAAGGCACAAGAGGATTAGGCAGAAACGTGGTCAGTGAGGGCGGACAAAAGGCGATTCGGTACACGGAAGACAAACTATAAATGACTATGCTCAAGACTGATGCTGGACTGCAAAATAATACCTCACGAGGACAATGAGGTCTGAAGGGAACTAAATAATGGTGCTGATGGATAACAGGTGACTAGAATTCCGGTGATTGGGATCTGTGGAGTGAGTTGCGTTTGCCGGTTTGGTGTTGTTGCTGAGGGAGCGAGCCGATACGTGGCGTCACAGCATTTTCCATTTCAATTCTCCGATAATAACCCTTACATACTGTATCATCAGTTAACTTTAAAAAACTCACTGCCATGGTTGCAAGTAAAACGTAGAAGGTTGGGAAGTTCGTAGGCGTTTGCTTCGTTGAAGATGTGTGAGGTGAAAGCCAATGACAACCTTTGTTTGGGTTCATGTACACCGAGCGATCCAGAAATGAAAATATATAGAAGCAATGTGAGCATAAGACAAAGAACAAAGAAAAACAAGGGTAAATTTGTCAATGATTAGATGGCAAGAGCAGAAGTTTTTATGAACATTTATGAGGAGTTAGCTACCTTTCTACTTGACAAGTAAGGTAACATTACCTCATGTTACTAGTTGGCTAGATAGTCAAGGAAAGCTATGCATAAGTTACTAAATTGATGATGACGGAGAAACAATTATGATGTAGAAGTTATTCGATGTTCTTGTTTATTTTATTTGTATGAGTGCAGATACGTTTCAGGAAGGTTTTTCCAAAGTCTTTGGTTGAAACAATTAGCTAACGTTAGCTAGCTGAGTTGTATCCGAGCAGACACTCCTTGATTCTATTTCCTGCTGGAATATAGTGTTACAACCTGGTGTTCTCTGCAAAAGATAAAGAAAAACAAGCCCAGGTTGTGGGTTGTTTGTCCAAACCTAATGCATAAGCGTCTATTGCTCGGAAGAAGCAATTATATTACCTTTTAGCTAGATTTAGCCTTGTGCAAACTGGTGAAAGTGCGCATATTATTGTTACAGCTAGTGCCAGCTAGCGCAATTATGGTTTAGTGTTTGCTAGCTAGCCATCAACGAGTCTCTGAAATATAGCAATGAATCTAACGTAGTAGATAGCCCAGATGACGTTTTGATTGGTTTAGCTGTTTACTTTGTTTATTTTGTATTCCGTTGTTATGGAAAGGGCCCATCAACTTCGACCCCATCTGAAAAGAAAGTCTGTGTTCATTGCAGCATCGAAGGTTGAAGGTGATACTGCTTCAGACCGGTCAGTCTGCTCGTAGTTAGTAATGATAGTGTTGGATCCCAATGGCTTTATAGAACTGATATTCAATACACTGCCAATAGGTGTCGTACAAACTTGCATAGTGCACTTTAAGCAAATTAAGGTGTGATAGTACAGTTCAGTACAAGATGGGGTTGGCTAACGGGATCTGACAAATTGAGTTTAAGTAGACCAGATAGACAGAGCAGTAGAACAATACCATCAAGTGACTCTTATCCACAGGCATTTTCTTATTCGCCTGCTAATCGTGTTCACCAGATAGAGAAAGGAGGCAAGGCTAGCGTTTGCCTAGGGTATCCCACAGGGAGAAGTTTATCCAATTGTGGATATTGGGGTCTGACAGGAGCTAACAAGCCGGCTGTCTACATTGTTAAGCAATCTTAGAATAAACACCCCATACTCAGTGCTCCTGATAATAAAGAGGTTGTTACTTGTTCTGTAGATTTTATGTGTTAAAACGTCTCCGCAGGAAGAAATGTGAGACATGTCAACACTCAAATACTGTGGCAGCTGTAACATGCCACAGCTCCACCAATGCCCCTTCATGCAAATGTGTCTCCCTCACAAATCAACTAGTTTTTCTTATGGCTCTATGGCCAGCCTGTGTTGTAAATTCTCGTTCAATAGAACTTTCCCAGAGCATTATCCTTCGACCCTGTGGCATAGTATTATTAATGTTTATCCAATATTTGAGGAATGGTTTCAATGTCTGGAGACGTTTTTGGCTTTACGATCCTGTTAGGGCATTTGTTAGCCAGAAATAAATATTTTGTCCATTTAGGAAAAAAAAAAGTGTAGAACCCCCTCTTTTTCCCCCCTCAAGCCCTATCCATTATCCACTGTCATTCAAATGCATAGAAGGAATATTTGTTGAAATTATGGAGAACATAGAATCAAAACATGATGGGTTTGGTGAGAAGTGGACACAGTATATGAATGCTCTTTGACTCAAAAGTCTTCAAATATAAGATGTTTTGAGCTCTCCTAGCTGTGAGTAAGCATACTTGCAGTTGATTTGTTTGGAACATAGCCGTGCAACCCCACCATTACTGAAATAATGTTGCTGTTTATGCAGTCCAGTGGTGGGCCATTATAAATCACAATCTGGGTCAGGTGGGTATCATTTGAAAACGTATTATTTTACCATCATTACTGTCTCAGTGGGGAAGTTTTTTTTACATGAGGGCTTTCAAAAGGCCATTCAGACAAACACAGTTTATATCACGGAGTTATGAGTGCATTCAGGTCTGGGTTTTGTCAATACATTTCTTTGGTGGCTAGGAAAAACTGAATAATGTGGTCAGAACCTAGGAAGAAACCTAGAGAGGAGCCAGACACACAGTTGTGGCCAGTCCTATTCTTTTTCAATATTTATAAATTAATTTGAGAAACATTTTGTATAAAACAATCATACTAATACTATAGAGCTAGTGGGTAGCCTTCATCCACCTACATGAAACCTGATGGAGCTGTCAGGCTTTCCGTGCCAGTGAGATCCAACGCCTTCTCTCTCACATTTGGAGCATGGACACCTGTTTCCCTTTATTTCCCTCACCTGTGTTTCCGATCACCGTCCCTATTTATGTTCTTCCTTTCCTAGTGTATCTTGTCGGTCTTTGTTTGGTTTCCACACCTGTGTGATGTTATTTTGGTTTCATGTGTTTCTTTCAGTTTTGTTATGTCTTAGTGATTTTATTAAACATCCTCTGTTCTCCCAGCGCACATGTTCCACCTCATCTCTACAACATTACAGGAGCCTTAAAAAAAGGCCTCAGTTTAGCCAAGATATGTCAACTTTGAGTTATGTTTAAAATGTGCTTCTAGATAAACATATTGTCAACAATCTTTGCTTAAAATGACAATTTCTATTAATTTAATTTTGATACAATCTATCACATTGCAGTCCTTCTTTTGTTTAAAAATGAATCCCCCCTTATGATTCACATGCGCTAGAAATGATATTAGCTATTAGTATCTCTTACAGGCATTATCCCTTCTGTCTGTCCTGATATCCCTCCTTGATTATCACCTCTATCTGTCCTGATAACCCTGCTTGTGATTTGTGCACACACCAACTTTGTTGGCAGTACTTTAAGGTCCATTTGGAATCTAAACTGAGCTGCCTCTCTCTGAAGTTGATACAAGATGAGCACAGTTATGCTGATAACCTCCAAATTCACTTTCAAGCAAAGTGATTTTTTAGTAATCGAGGTGTGTAGTTGTTTGTTGGGACATTGAAGGAACCAAAAAATTTCAATTCTGACAATGTTTATTTACATATTTAATGATTCTTCATTATTTATTATAGACATGTATATATGTACTTAATTTCTATCCTAGTAGACAATCATTGGAATGTTAACGGTTAACAGATTTTTGATAAGGTGTGAATGCAGGGACAAATGGTTTGCTTGTTATTGCCTAGCTTGCTTGCTTTTCGAGATAACACCACTCTGTTATATGAGATGGCCCCAGAACAGATTGGAATGTGTCCCTAATTGATAAGGGGTCTATTCTTCAGGACTAGCTTTGTTATCCTTAGGTCAGTAAACCAACCCCCACAACTTTGGCTAGGGGATATAAACCAGAGTGGAGTTTGGGAAAGCTTGCTTTTGCATTTTCACTTCTGCCTGCATCTTTGCTCTTGCAAACATCTTGACTCTCCGGAGAACATTTATCTTTGATACTTGTACTGTAATTGTAATACTCTCTTTATATATTAAATTCATGTGTTACATTAATTCATTGACTATTTGGAATGAATAAAAACGGGTCATAATCCAGTTCCTTCAACAGCTACCTTAACAGGTCTATTACAGATGAATTTTAAAGACAGGTTTGTCTTGGATCTGTTTGGAGTACAGTATGCACGCACGTTAGGACAGAGTATGTGCACCTGCTGTTGACTACCATTGGTGTCAAGAAATCACTTATTCAACCAAGGGTTCAATTTTTCATTGGGCTAATTGCTGACTCATTGAAATGAAAGAGACTTATATAGAGAAATACTGTTTCACATACAGAATGTTTGAAATGGTCCATTTCCAGAAACTTTCAATAAACTCCCTGCCTTTCCAGAAATCGTGGTAGCAGGAATTGGATTTTTTCATCCGTAGTCGAAACTCCAAATGACCCGTTGCTGAAGGCAAAGCAGTCTGAAATCACTAGCTCCCAGTTGTAATTACTGCATGGCGACATGGCCTGTGTTACCACTGTCATTATTCAATCAACTGTATTGACAAAGGAGAAACACAGGGGTTAATGAAAAGCTGTCATCCCAAGTCTCCAAACCATTGATCATTATGCTCCCATCCTCTGGCCGGCTTCTCATATTGTCCTCTGTAGTCATTCTGTGTACAGGGAAAATAAGTTTCCATTATAATGATCATTATAATCAGAGGCCATATTACTTAAGGAGCCAACAACATTGGTTTTTACTTGATCTTCTGGAATAAAATAAAATCATACAATATCCAAATGTTAATAGTAAGAAAATTAAATATGTGTCTGTGTTGCTGTTTAACTATACCTAATCCTTTCACCTATGTTGGTGAAGGGACTGTCAATGTTGATATAATCTGGCTCCTTGCCAATAGCACAGACATGATATGGCAGTGATAATTTGAACTAGATTTGCTCGCATTTACTCTCTCTTCCTCTCTATCAGTGACGTGCAGTGAGGTCTGGGGCTGGTTAAGCACTGCGTTAACACCAAAGCCAGATTTATTTACAAATAAGCCTTGATCAAGGCCAAGTTCACTTTACATACAACATGTAGCCCAAAGAACCAGAACGATAAAGTATACTGTATGTATACTCTACATACACATAACCAAATACCAGTGTGAAGATATACACATGATAGCTTCCAATGGTACAGTATTTAATTTCTTCAATGGATTTTCAATTACTCCTAAGCTCCATGGATGCCACAACATCACACAAACCAATATCTCTAATAATACAGTTTGTGTAATATTACACACATACAGGTGCTGGTCATATAATTAGAATATCATCAAAAAGTTGATTTATTTCAGGAATTCCATTCAAAAAGTGAAACTTGTATAATGTATACATTCATTCCACACAGACTGATATATTTCAAGTGTTTATTCCTTTTAATTTTAATGATTAAAACTGACAACTAATGAAAACCCCAAATTCAGTATCTCAGAAAATTAGAATATTGTGAAAAGGTTCAATATTGAAGACAACTTGTGCCACACTCTAATCAGCTAATTAACTCAAAACACCTGCAAAGGCCTTTAAATGGTCTCTCAGTCTAGTTCTGTAGGCTACACAATCATGGGGAAGACTGCAGACTTGACAGCTGTCCAAAAGACGACCATTGACACCTTGCACAAGGAGGGCAAGACACAAAAGGTCATTGCTAAAGAGGCTGGCTGTTCACAGAGC
>JACXGI010014823.1:5819-18611 GCA_016801175.1 Esox masquinongy | reverse complement strand
TAAACCTGTTGGTTCATCACCATGTTAATATGGTTTACAATGGAAACAGTGCAGTGAGTACAGTGATAATGCAGTTGAATGGACATACTAAACATGTTGGTTCATCACCATGTTAATATGGTTTACAATGGAAACAGTGAAGTGAGTGCAGTGATAATGCATTTGAATGGACATACTAAACATGTTGGTTCATCACCATTTTAATATGGTTTACATTGGAAACAGTGAAGTGAGTGCAGTGATAATGCATTTGAATGGACATACTAAACATGTTGGTTCATTACCATGTTAATATGGTTTACATTGGAAACAGTGAAGTGAGTGCAGTGATAATGCATTTGAATGGACATACTAAACATGTTGGTTCATCACCATGTTAATATGGTTTACATTGGAAACAGTGAAGTGAGTGCAGTGATAATGCATTTGAATGGACATACTAAACATGTTGGTTCATCACCATGTTAATATGGTTTACAATGGAAACAGTGCAGTGAGTGCAGTGATAATGCAGTTGAATGGACATACTAAACCTGTTGGTTCATCCCCATGTTAATATGGTTTACAATGGAAACAGTGAAGTGAGTGCAGTGATAATGCAGTTGAATGGACATACTAAACATGTTGGTTCATCACCATGTTAATATGGTTTACAATGGAAACAGTGCAGTGAGTGCAGTGACAATGCAGTTGAATGGACATACTAAACATGTTGGTTCATCACCATGTTAATATGGTTTACATTGGAAACAGTGCAGTGAGTGCAGTGATAATGCAGTTGAATGGACATACTAAACATGTTGGTTCATCACCATGTTAATATGGTTTAGAATGGAAACAGTGCAGTGATAATGCATTTGAATGGACATGCTAAACATGTTGGCTCATCACCATGTTAATATGGTTTACAATGGAAACAGTGAAGTGAGTGCAGTGATAATGCAGTTGAATGGACATACTAAACATGTTGGTTCATCATCATGTTAATATGGTTTACAATGGAAACAGTGAAGTGAGTGCAGTGATAATGCAGTTCAATGGACATACTAAACATTCGGACATCCATATGAAGCAGGAAGATTGAAGTTGGGTATAATTCAGCCCCTTTCAAATGAGGGGCTGAATTATACCCGTGACACCAGATAAGTGCAATTAACTTGGAATTGAAGAATCCATTTGTCATTTACATTATTTTTTCTCCCTAATTGTTGTGATATCCACTTCCTAATACAAATCCCTGCTTCATCACATCAGCCTACCCACGGGCTGTTCTCCAACGGTGCTGAGAGAGCCTACGGTGGAGAAGTTGAGTCCCTGGTGCAGTCGTGCTGAGAGAACAACCTCTCCCTAAACATCAGTAAGACCAAGGAGCTTATCGTGGACTTCAGGAAGCACAAAGGGGGAGAGCAGACCCCCATCATCATCAATCATGCTACAGTAGAGGGTCACCAGCTTTAAGTTCCTCAGTGCCCACATCGCCAAGGACCTCACTTGGGCAGCAAGTACAGAGAACGTGGTGAAAATGGCACAACAGTGCCTCTGAAGTTCGGCATTAATCCCCACTACCCAAGGTCCATCTACAGCTGCACCATAGAAAGCATTCTGGCTGGCGGCATTACTGTCTGGCACGGGAACTGCACTGAACTCAATCACAACACATTGCAGAGTGTAATGTGGACAGCCTAACACATCGCAAGAGGTGAATTTACATCCCTCCATGACATCTACTGCCAGGTGGTGTCTGTCAAAGGCCCGATAAATCATCAAGGACTCCAGCCACCTCAACCACAAACTGTTTACAATCATCAAGGACTCCAGCCACCTCAACCACAAACTGTTTACAATCATCAAGGACTCCAGCCACCTCAACCACAAACTGTTTACAATCATCAAGGACTCCAGCCACCTCAACCACAAACTGTATACAATCATCAAGGACTCCAGCCACCTCAACCACAAACTGTTTACAATCATCAAGGACTCCAGCCAACTCAACGACAAACTGTTTACAATCATGAAGGTTGGGACTGGGGTTAGTGTTAGGGTTGGGATTGGGGTTAGGGTTGGGATTGGGTTTAGGGTTAGGATTGGGGTAGGGATGGAATTGGGGTTAGGGTTGGGATTGGGGTTAGGGATGGGTTTGGGGTTAGGGTTGGGATTTGGTTTAGGGATGGGATTGGGTTTAGGGATGTCCTGACAGTAAAGATGATGAGTGAATAATTCATATTAACCAATAATGTTTCAACATTGTTACATCATCATAATGATCACCTCAGCCACAGCACTCAGACCAGGGGTACCTCAGGGGTTTAGAGACAGACAGACCTGTACAATGTGCTATACAAGAAGAAAAACCAACTAAGAACAATCCAATGATTTAATGAAGTCATGTATATCACACACCAATGTATTAATGTTAAATAGTGTTAACTGAAATGCACTGGCTATTTGCTTCTTTGTAAATCAGCATATTATTACAGTAAAAGAAACATCAGACATTGTTCCCTGCTTGGTTATCTTCTGAATGTTTAATGGAAGTCAGACTAATATCCTGTCATCTGCATAGTTACCAGAGCATTCCTATGGGAGTCCTATATCTCACAGATCCAGCTGTTTGGTCTGTGACATTTCCTGTCTTTCCACACCCCTGGGTCATATGATTTGTGGACAAACTCAACGCAGTCTTTGTCATCGTTGTTGTTTGGCTGCCCTTTCTCCCAAAACCTGCAGCAGAAAGAACTGAGTCAGACTGGTCACTGTCTCAGATCCTAATCTAGACAGTCAGAGATGTTGAAACAAGTTTATATCTTACTTGGTGGTCAGTGGGGTGCCATCCACCCAAATCCAGGTCCCCTCAGTGTCAGAGTCAGTCAGACCAATCCAGGCATGTTTATCCAGTTTGTATAACTGATTGATGAATGACTGTTATCATGAAAGAAACACAATATTGTTAATACGTAGAGTCCATACAAACTGTCCTTCTCTCTCACACAGACCTTTTCAATATTTTATATGTCAACAAATCAAATACAAAATTATTAAAGGACTTTTAATATTTTCACAGTCTCTGTATGTGAGGACAATTGGGGGTAAAGATAAAATATTCTCCATATGATAAGTCCGTGCATAACCCCTGACAGGAAGCAGTACTG
The DNA here is from genome assembly GCA_016801175.1 of Esox masquinongy. Taxonomy (NCBI): domain Eukaryota; kingdom Metazoa; phylum Chordata; class Actinopteri; order Esociformes; family Esocidae; genus Esox; species Esox masquinongy. The sequence continues at coordinate 15,459 of JACXGI010014823.1, read as the reverse complement.
TACCTCACAAGCTGTTTTGCCCTTCTACAGAATGTAGGTCTGCAATTTGATGGCCACATACTGTCACCCTGTGAATATGACCCAGACTCCTGACTGTCAGTACTGCGTGTTTGCCCTGACAGCTGAGGCTGTTAAGGTGTAACATGAGGTGTTAATCCATAACCAGCTGGTTGATGTATTAGCCCCTTCCCTGTGCCCTCTGCCACAACAACATGAGGTGCTGATCCATAACCAGCTGGTTGATGTATAAAGCCCCACCCTGTGCCCTCTGCCACAACAACATGATGTGCTTATCCATAACCAGCTGGTTGTTGTATAAAGCCCCTCCCTGTGCCCTCTGCCACAACAACATGATGGGCTGATCTATAACCAGCTGGTTGTTGTATAAAGCCCCTCCCTGTGCCCTCTGCCACAACAACATGATGGGCTGATCTATAACCAGCTGGTTGTTGTATAAAGCCCCTCCCTGTGCCCTCTGCCACAACAACATGATGGGCTGATCTATAACCAGCTGGTTGTTGTATAAAGCCCCTCTCTGTGCCCTCTGCCACAACAACATGAGGTGCTTACAGATAAGTGAATTCTCTCTCTCTTTCTCATTCTTCTAAAATAACTCTGACTCTCTCTAACACACACCTGTTCCTCTCTGCTGTTGATGATCACCAGGTCTGCTCCTCTATCAATGCAGTCGTGTCTACTCTCCTCCCAGGTTTTCTTCAAAGTGGTGTTGTAGTAACACCTGGATTCAAACTTTGTCCAGCCTTTGGGGCAGTGTCTCCCTACAAATTTAAATAAAATATCAGGACAACATAATCTAAACCTAACTTTCTTTTTTGTTAAGATTTGACTGATTATTTTTACATCTGTAAATATTATGCATTTCATGTAACAATTACATATATATATATATATATATATACAAATATTCATTTTCTTAATTTTCATTAAAGATATGCGTTATTAATTAAAAATGTGAAAGCGTTATAAATATTTTACATATACATTTATAGACCCATTTAAAACTGAAACACACATGGAATCAACAAATCAAAATTCATGTATGTTTTACATGAATATATGAAGTAGACACCTTTTCCCTTGATGACAGCTTTGCACACTCTTAACAAGTTAACATCAAGGCAGAAAGGGCGGTCACTTTGAAGAATCTACAAAATGAAATGTATTTTGATGTGTTGAACACTTGGTTGGTTGCTACATGATTCCATGTGTTATTTCACTGTTTTGATGTCTTCACAATTATTCTACAATGTGGAAAATAGTAAAAATAAAGAAATGTTCTTGAATGAGTATGTGTATCCAAACATTTTATGTTAAATTGGTTTGTCAGCCACATATCATGTGATTAAAACAGTCCTGTCAAGTACTGCAGAACAGAATATAGTAATTGAAATGTTACCTTTGATCTTGTTCATCATTTCTGTCTCTCTCAGAAGCGGGTCTCTCTCTTTCACCAGGGTGTTACAACTGGTTTGTAGCTGGTCTCTCTTTTTCAGGTTGTTATAAATGGTCTGTTGCTGGTCTCTCTTTTTCAGGTTGTTATAAATGGTCTGTTGCTGGTCTCTCTTTTTCAGGTTGTTATAAATGGTCTGTAGCTGGTCTCTCACTTTTGTCAGGTTGTTCAATTGGTTTCTCTCTGTAGAATAAAAAAAACGAAATGATATATACTGTTTATATAAACGATTTACTCCAAAATTATTTCAACTAAATGAAATATCTTATCTTACTCTTGATAAAGCCGATGCTTCATTACTGAGCTACAGGTCATTGAAATGATCCAATGTGTTTAAACTACAAACAATCAGCTTTGATGATGGCATTTTCATCCACATCAGATGTACCATTTAGAGATTACAGCACATTTTGTTACAACATTAAAGTACCAGATCAAAGTGGGGAGAAGAATGGTGTGACAAAAGACACCAGAGGCACTTGTCAAGTCAATTATCCCATTACCTCTTGTATACTGAAATCGGGAAACTATGCATTAAATATGTGCTGTCATTTCCAGATAGTGAAACCAATATACATCTCTGGAAAAAATTAAGAGACCACTGCACCTTTTTCTTTCCTTTCCAAAAAAGTTAAAAAGGAAAGATTTGAGTGAGGAACAGAAGCGTTCAATTTGCAGTGGTCTCTTAATTTTAACCCTTCTGTTCCTCACTCAAAACCTTCCTTTTCAACTTTTTTTGGAAAGAAAAAGGGGCAGTGGTCTCTTAATTTTTTCCGGAGCTGTATATGCACATACCTTCAAATGAAGGCAGAGAATCTTAACTTTATGTTCAGAGTAGTTATTTGATTTCAGGAAATTAGGAAAACCTTTATCACTGTCACCATAATCACGGAGGACATTGTAAATATACTATGGATTAGAAAATAATTCAGCGATCATACCACTGATGATTAGAAACATGTTTTTTTTAACTCACGGTAGAGAAACATTCCTATGATCCCAGTCAGTAGTAGAACACACACCAGCCCCAGAAACACTGTAGTGACTCTGTATGGATGAACTGAATAACAGGTTCAGAATCAGAACCAACTTCAATTCCACTCAAAGAGTACATACATGGAGAAAATTCACAAAGCACACAAAATTTACATCAAATTACATGGAACACTGTTTCCAAAAAAGTTGGAATGCTGTGTAAAATCTAAAGATAAACAGAATGCAATGATGTGCAAATAATCTAAACCCTATATTCAATAGAAAATAGTATAAATACATGCCCACTTTGAATTTCATGCCAGCAACACGTTTCAAAAAAGCTGTGACAGAAGCAACAAAAGACTGGAAAAGTTGTGTAATGCTAAAAAAAATAATATTGGATATTGGATAGCCATGATCTTCGGACCCTCAGAGGGCACTGCATTATAAACATACTACACGATTCTGTAGTGGAAATAACTGCATTGGCTAAGGCACACTCCCGAAAACCATTGTGAACACAGTACATCGCTGCATCTACAAATGCATGTTACCTCTACCCTGAAAAGAAACCAGATATAATCAAGATCCAGAAACACCACCGCCTTCTCTGGGCCTGAGCTTATTTAAGATGGACTGAGGCGAAGTGGAAAACTGTCCTGTGGTCTGACAAATCTAAATTTGAAATTATTTTTGGGAATCATGGACGCCGCATCCTCCAGACTAAAGAGGAGAGGGACCATCCAGGTGATATCAGCACACAATTCAAAAGCCAGCATTAAAGATGTTATGGGGGTGCATTAGTGCACATTGTATGGGTGACTTGCACATCTGTGAAGGCACCACTAATGCTGAACAATGTATCCAGGTTTTGGAGGAACATATGCTGCCATCCTAACTATTATTTATCAGGGAAGGCCTTGCTTATTTCAGCAAGAAAATGCCAAACCACATTCTGCATGTATTAAACAACATGGCTCCGTAGTAAAAGAGACTGGGTGCTAAACTAGCCTGCCTGCAGTCCATACCTGTAACCCACTGAAAACATCTGACGACAAAGGAGACCCTGAACTGTTGAGCAGATAAAATCCTATATCAAGCAAGAATGGGAAAACATTTAACTTTCAAAACTACAGCAATTGGTCTCCTCAGTTCCCAAACGCTTACAGAGTGCTGTTTAAAGACCAGGATATGCAACACAGTGGTAAACATGCCCCTGTCCCCAATTTTTTGACGATGTGTTGCTGGCACCAAGTTCCAAATGGGAATGTATTTTTCCAAAAACAATAACATTTCTCAGTTTCAACATTTGATATGTTGTCTTTTTACTATTTTAAATTAAATACAAGGATAAATGATTTGCACATCATTGCATTCTGTTTTTATTTGCATTTTATGCAGGTTCCAACTTTTTTGGAAACTCGGTTGTGTAATTGTTGGTGAGCAAATAAAATCATGGTTATTGAGAGGCGAGTATGTCCTATTGATTAATTTACAATTGCTGTACACATTTACAGATCTGCAGTCACAGAATATGCATTTACAGTGCCCTCTATAAGTATTAGAACAGTAAAGTCAAAAATGCTATTTTTACTATACACTCAAGGCATATGAAAATACAATTAAAAGATGAATATTTGGCAAAAGTATGGAAAGCACGTTTAATTTCAACACTCATGTTTTAGCTACTACGTATAACAGCACAGTCAGAGTTCCATCCCCCCATTTTAGGTGAGTGTAATTATTGGGACAATTGATCAGGTATTTCCTTTTGCATTGATTGTTAACACATTAAAGAGCTGTGAATGTGTAGTCTCAGTTCTATCCTTAGTATTTACCTTTGGAGTTTGCATTTGGTGCCAGTAGGTATTATCCTTGTATAATTTAATATAGTAGACAAATCACACCTTTCTAAAACCAAATGACGTTCCCTGATGTCCGTCCTTCATGTACCACATGTCAGACTGTTCCAGGTTTCCGTGTAAGTAATGGTACTGTACTGGTAAAGGTGTCTGGTTTTGGTCAAGGCCATGATGTCACAATAGACCACTACATGTCGATTGGCTGGGAAATCAGTGACCTCTCTTACTGTCCTTTGCTCTTTCAAGCATAAGAATACTTTGTGTGTGTGTGTGTGTGTGTGTGTGTGTACTGTATGTATGTGTGGACGCTGATGTAAATGTGTTGTATGTCAGTTCGTGAACGTAGTTACCTGATAGTTGACCAACTCCATCCTTCTTTCTGGGTTTTAAGACTCCTACGTTGGCATAAACTTGATCAATGTCCATGTTCTTCATTGCATAACGTCTATCATCTGATCTCTCTGGTAGTTCTTCATTTTCCTTCAACATCTTGACACAATTTTGCTCAAATATCAAATACAGGAACTTCTGTCTGTCAGTGAATCTCCCTCCACTGTCCCATGTCCAACCTACAGGAAACACTCCCACCCACTCCCACCCACTCCAAATCTGAACATGTTTGTTACAATGCCAATGTTCATCTAAAGTGGAGTACATTCATAATGTAACAGACGAACAAATAGGACTTATTTTATTTTATTTAAATGTGTACATTGGTTTCACATGAATTAAATACACAAGATAAACATTTACTTGATTTCATCATGTCCTTTATATCTGATTTGTACCTGAGTACTTAATATTTAGGAAGTGTATTCAATTATATTACTCAAATTGATTATTACGTACAGGTAATTATGTAAAATTGTTTCTGGAAAACCTTACATGCAAGGCACTGGTCTGCAAAACGATGGGTAATTCCTTTTGGAATCCAGGTTTAGCTTGGACAACAAGATGGAATTATTATTTAATTGGAACAATAATTTCCGTATTGTGCTAAAAATGTACTACATGATTGGATTACTTTAGAAAAATGGATGTGTTTACTTTTGGATTGGATTACTTTAGAAAAATTGATGTGTTGTTAAGATGAATTATTCAAATCAATGTACATGCAAAAGACGATGACAAAACAATTTCCAAATATCTCTTCTACTTTCCAAAGTAGTAGAGCATAACAATAATAGGTTCACAGTGTTGTTTGTGCTATACTGGTTGCATTACAATATTTAAAACAGCAGGTGTTCCGGAACTACAAAAACTGTGAGAGGAAACGACTACTGTAGTACCCAACTGTTACACAACAAAGGATGTTCACCACATCGTTCTGCTAAATGTCATCCTCTAGTTTATCTGCTTGATTGCCACATCGTTCTGCTAAATGTCATCCTCTAGTTTATCTGCTTGATGGCTTTGTCTGTCTGACAGAGATGTGTACAGGCTGGGTATCTTTGTAGTCTGTCTGTCTGTCTGACAGAGATGTGTACAGGCTGGGTATCTTTGTAGTCAGTCTGTCTGACAGAGATGTGTACAGGCTGGGTATCTTTGTAGTCAGACTGTCTGACAGAGATGTGTACAGGCTGGGTATCTTTGTAGTCAGTCTGTATGACAGAGATGTGTTCCCTCAACATCTGGAGGGAACGCACATAATGTCTTCTATAGTCATAAAATACTTCCATAACCACATACACATATCTATGCTGTTCATATCTAAGTTGAATAAAAACACCACATTTCTAAAAAGCTATTCAATATAAAATCGTAGTCTCAAAGCACATATAGTTTAGAATAAAATAGACATAAATGTTTTGAAACAATGTAATGTACATCTATACATATACAGTATCTCACAGAAGTGAGTACACCCCTCATATTTTTGTAAATATTTGATTATATCTTTTCATGTGACAACACTGAAGAAATGACACTTTGCTACAATGTAAAGTAGTGAGTGTACAGCTTGTATAACAGTTTAAATTTGCTGTCCCTCAAAATAACTCAACACACAGCCATTAATTTCTAAACCGCTGGCAACAAAATTGAGTACACTGCTAAGTGAAAATGTCCAAATTGGGCCCAAAGTGTCAATATTTTGTCTGGTCACCATTATTTTCCAGCACTGCCTTAACCCTCTTTGGCATGGAGTTCACCAGAGCTTCACAGGTTGCCACTGGAGTCCTTTTCCACTCCTCCATGACGACATTACGGAGCTGGTGGATGTTAGAGACCTTGCGCTCCTCCACCTTCCGTTTGAGGATGCCTCACAGATGCTCAATAGGGTTTAGGTCTGGACACATGCTTGGCCAGTCCATCACCTTCACCCTCAGCTTCTTTAGCAAGCCAGTGGTCGTCTTGGAGGTGTGTTTGGGGTTGTTATCATGTTGGAATACTGCCCTGCGGCCCAGTCTCCGAAGGGAGGGGATCATGCTCTGCTTCAGTATGTCACAGTACATGTTGGCATTCATGGTTCCCTCAATGAACTGTAGCTCCCCAGTGCCGGCAGCAGTCCCAGACCATGACACTCCCACCACCATGCTTAACTGTAGGCAAAACACACTTGTCTATGAACTCCTCACCTGGTTGCCGCCACACACGCTTGACACCATCTGAACCAAATAAGTTTATCTTGGTGTCATCAGACCACAGGACATGGTTCCAGTAATCCATGTCCTTAGTCTGCTTGTCTTCAGCAAACTGTTTGCAGGCTTTCTTGTGCATAATCTTTAGAAGAGGCTTCCTTCTGGGACGACAGCCATGCAGACCAATTTAATGCAGTGTGCGGCGTATGGTCTGAGCACTGACAGGCTGACCCCCCACCCCTTCAACCTCTGCAGCAATGCTGGCAGCACTCATACGTCTATTTCCCAAAGATAACCTCTGGATATGACGCTGAGCACGTGCACTCAACTTCTTTGGTCGACCATGGCGAGGCCCGTTCTGAGTGGAACCTGTCCCATTAAACTGCTGTATGGTCTTGGCCACCGTGCTGCAGCTCAGTTTCAGTGTCTTGGCAATCTTCTTATAGCCTAGGCCATCTTTATGTAGAGCAACAATTCTTTTTTTCAGATCCTCAGAGAGTTCTTTGCCATGAGGTGCCATGTTGAACTTCCAGTGACCAGTATGGGGGAGTGTGAGAGCGATAACACCAAATTTAACACACCTGCTCCCCATTCACACCTGAGACCTTGTAACACTAACAAGTCACATGACACCAGGGAGGGAAAATGGCTAATTGGGCCCAATTTGGACATTTTCACTTAGGGGTGTACTCACTTTTGTTGCCAGCAGTTTAGACAATAATGGCTGTATGTTGAGTTATTTTGAGGGGACAGCAAATTTACAGTTATACAAGCTGTACACTCACAACTTTACATTGTAGCAATGTGTCATTTCTTCAGTGTTGTCACATGAAAAGATTGAATCAAATTTTTACAAAAATGTGAGGGGTGTACTCTCTTCTGTGAGATACTATATACACTGAGTAAGGCTGCTAGCACAGCTGTTGCTTCTCTACACATCAAGATGGAGAATGATTTGGTTATGCCTTGATGCACATGTATGCACACTGAGAGTAGGAAATGCCCACTGCTATTAAATATTATTGTTACATAATGTTGCGTTATAATGTTATGTCATAATGCTTTACTTTATGAGGTAAGCCTGCTATGTTTACAAGGAAAAATTGATTAATGAAATTGGACACATACCATTCTCCACACATTGTTAAACTAAGTAACTGCAGGTATGACTACATGACAATTCACTGAAAACCCATTAATTAGGTAAATATGTCTCTTCCAGTATTTTGGGAAAACATGTAAATGTACTACTAACTGTTCATAATCGTTCATAATGACACTGCAGGTTTAATGACTAACACTTTATACAACGAACTAAATGTTTTACACGTTTCAAATCGTTGTTTTCCCAGATGTATTATTATTATTATTATTATCTAGTTTTACTTGATTATTAAGATTAATGGAAAATTAAAACTACACCACCCAGAATATTGGGGAACTGCGGAATAAAAATTTAAGGACGTCATCAAAAGCCGACATCTTTCTGTGTATGACGTTTCCAGCGTGCAGTCTTGAGTGAAGTTAGCAAAATAAACATGTGAAACTTTTGCTGATAACCGAATTGTATTTAACCTCAACTTTCTTTATTACATTAGCAACAGTCCGCTTGAGATACAATTGTCTTCAGGAAGAATAAAGGTAGGCAGTTTAGCTGTGTGAGTTTGCTTGTGTCACACGAGCTTGGTTTTCTGACTGCTCGACTCAAGCATGTTCTGTAGCTGGTGGTGGTTGAGTATACCGAAAATGGTATGGTGAGGTAGCTGTAATGAACGAGAAGTTGGGAACAAAGTTAATCAATACAATGTGCTAAAAGTGTCAGTGAGGAAGGAATCAAGAGAGGAGGTAATTTAGACTGAGCGACCTAGTTAACGTCAGCTGCGTCGTTTGTCGTTCTCCCACAGTTGACTAAGCTAGCGTCATGTTTCCACACAAGCAATGCCACAAGCCACCTGTTGGACGATGTTTTACTAGTTAGCTAGAGTCACCACATGGATCGACTGGTAACGTGTTGATTCTCCAATAACTACAGTAACAGGAGCTTAACATCTACATAACTAGGTAGCTAACGAGTTATGTAGGACTCATCTCTAACTTGGGCAGACGAAGAAACTTAAGCTAGTTAGCTGAAGCAGCTTAAGGACCTAATGTGACCTAGTTAGGTAAAACTAGGTACGTTGAACAGCTTCTGTCAGTCATAAAAACTGAGGCACTTACTAGCTGTCTAGTTAGGCACTTGAAGTGGAAGTTAGGTACTGTCTGTCAAGGTTAACCTAGCTAGATGTTTTTAGCTAGTGAGTGAAATGGCAGGATGACTACCAGAGATAGTTTTATATTCTGGGTTATGTCAATATTTGTCACTTAATCAGAAATCTCACAGCTGAACTATCTTCCATTGGGTCTTCCCTTTCCATCTCTGTCATCCTCGCTCTGCTGCTCTTTCTCCCCTCCTTTCAGATAAAGCCACCATGGCCTCACCTGCTGAACCTGTGGATGCCAAGGCAGAACTGACCTCCTTGCTGGACAAATGGGAGGCAGCGAAGCAAGGAGGCACAGAGGAGCTGGTTTCCATCCTCACCAAGTGCGTGACACCAACTAGTTAATGATAGGGGAAACCAATGGGCAGTTTTTTTTAAATGTAGGCATTGTACTTTACTCCTCATGTGACAGACAGATAATTAATGGTGTGTGTGTGTGTGTGTGTGTGTGTGTGTGTGTGTGTGTGTGTGTGTGTGTGTGTGTGTGTGTGTGTG
>JACXGI010014822.1:0-18418 GCA_016801175.1 Esox masquinongy | reverse complement strand
CATTTCTAAAAATCCTTTTTTTGTATTGGTCTTAAGTAATATTCTAATTTTCTGAGATACTGAATTTGGGATTTTCATTAGTTGTCAGTTTTAATCATCACAATTAAATGAAATAAACATTTGAAATATATCAGTCTGTGTGTAATGAATTAATATAATATCCAAGTTTCACTTTTTGAATGGAATTACTGAAATAAATAAACTTTTTGATGATATTCTAATTATATGACCAGCACCTGTACATACTTAAACACACACAGCTTGCATACTTGTACATCTGCCCCTCTTATCTCTCTACTCAAAGTGAAACAATTCCTACCATAACAGATTATTAAGCAAAGGTAAAATAAACACACAATTTATATCCCATTACCTCTGCCCCTCTCATTTACTCCCCAGTTCAGACCAAGGCTATAAACAACAGTGAGACTGACTACCACAGGAGGCCATGATTCTAAGGTAACACACACACACACACACAGCTTTGGCTATTATATTCTATAAACTCTACCCTTCTTATTTCTCTCTTGTCCTCCCCATAGACTGAGCCTATAGACAACAGTCAACACTGGACAACCATGCAGGTGATTCTCCTGGGAATCATCTTTTATGCAGTGCTGGAGTTTAAATGGACAATCAACTTATGTCGCTGCAGTGAAAAATAAAATTGCCATGCAATCTGATGTCTACTGCTTTCTGTCTTATTTTTAAAGCATGTACAGGAAATTCTCTTAAGGGTGAGGAAGTAGGTTGTGTATAAAAATTGCCTTGACATTTTTTTTTACCTCCAGGAACCAGAACTAAAGGATATTTAACACTAGAACTACCAAGGCAGTCATTTTGACTGTTTTAAAATTTTGCAATGTAATAACTTTGTTGAAATAAATGAATGAATTACAGCCCGTGTATCATTTGCTCCTTTTTCCCACTCTTGAAGATGGATCACCGTTGCCTAGCAACAATTTGTTCTAGTTTGTTTAGTCTATTGCAAAGCAGAAATCTAGCTTTAGCTTTGAGCTAAAACCAAATTGAAAAATTGAAAAGAGAATATCAGAACAATGTCAGCAAGAAGAATGACTACCACAGAGGCTTTAGCCATGCTTCAGAGCCTTGATGAGGCTGAGTCTGATGGAGGAGCAGGTTCTGATAGTGATGTCTCCTGGTCTCTTGAAAGTTCATCTGACACTGGCTCTGAGAATGATTCAGAGTGATTCAGAGGTAATTCCCCTTTGTAAATAAAGCCATCTGGACACTTCCAATTCTGCATCTGCTGTCATTTCATCTGCTAATGGTCCAGGTATGTTAGGCTGCGATCTTTATGCGATCTTGTGAGTTTCTTAGCCCATACATAGGCTAATATTAGCCCTGATAAAATAGATATTTCATGAAATAAAACAAACTAATTAGGCTATAATTTCTTGGTGACAGTGCAAAATCCTGGATCATCAGCTGTGCCTACCACAAGAGCACTCAGCCCGGCACTGGATGAAGCTGTCCCACTAAAGGTCTTCATTGCTCTAGTCTACATTCGTGGGGCGCAGGGTGGAAAAAACATGGACTTGGCGAGCTTTTGGTCAGCCCACTGGGGCTATGCATTTTTCAAGGAGACCATGTCCCGAAATAGATTCCAGGAAATCATGCGATTCCTACGTTTCGACAAAAAGGAGACCAGACGCACACGCCTGCAAGAGAACAAGTTTGCCCTGATGACCGAGGTTTGGGAGAGATTTGTCCAGAACAGCATCGCTTGCTTCCAGCCCGGTGCCGACATAACTGTTGATGAGCAGCTCTTCCCGACAAAAGCAAGGTGCAGCTTCATCCAGTATATAGCAAGCAAACCTGATAAATTTGGTATAAAGTTCTGGCACGCTGCTGACGTCGATACCAAATATATGGTGAACGGTGCGCCATATGTGGGCAAAGACGAGACGCGGAGGCCAGGTCAGCGACTAGGAGACAGTGTGGTGTTGAAAATGGTTGAGCCTTACCTGGGGAAGGGGAGGAACATCACCACTGACAACTTTTTTACTTCCCTCGAACTGGCCAAGGCGCTACAGGCCAAGAAAACCAGCCTGGTTGGCACAGTAAATAAAAGCAGAGGAGAGCTCCCTCCGTGCGTAAAGGAGCAAAGGACGCTGCTCACCACAGATGTGCTGAAAAGTGACAATGCAACGCTAACAGTCTATCAGTGCAAAGCAAGGAAAAATGTCTGCATTCTCAGCACTGTCCACACAGCTGTTGCCATCACAAGTGGCCAAAAAGCTAAACCAGAGACAATCACATACTACAACAGAACCAAGGTCGGAGTTGATGTGCTAGAGCAAATGGCGAGGAAATACTCAGTGAAAGCACCCACACGTAGATGGCCAGTGGCTGTGTTTTATAATATCCTTGACCTGGCTGCGATAAATGCTTCCATGCTGTTCAAGAAATGCACTAATGAGAGGATGTCACGGAGAAACTTCATAATGAAACTCGCAAATGAACTTCGCTCCAACCACATGAGAGAAAAGCTACACAACTGATGGTGCGAGAGCCAGGGCCCAGGCAGGAGAAGATGGGAAGGAGAAGGCAGTGCCAATTGCGGAGAAACTGCAAGAAAAACAAAACGAAGGACACTTGTGACAAATGTCATAAGGTAGTGTGTGGGAGCTGCAAATGGAAGGTAGAAATTACCTGTGTTGACCGTAGGTAACTGATCCACAAGCGTCAGTGAAATTGATGCACGCTGTTTGCCCCCAAAACAACCCAAGTTAGCCTGCTTAGTGGAGAATACTTTCATTATGATTTAACAGCATATTTTCATTGTAATTTGACAGAATGATATTTTTGCTCACTAAAACAAATATTGGTTACTAAATCAGTTCCGATTTCTCGCAGTTTATTACATTTTCATATTCTTTTCCCGTGACGGTCAGAATGACTGTTTTAGCCAGTTTAGGGCATATGCGTTTCATATGTGCCCATAAAGGTTTTACCTATGCATTGAAATGCATATTGGCAATGTTTTTGTAAGTTATTGTATTCTCATATCCAAGGAAGAATACATTTGTTTTAATTTTACAAAGAAAATAATAGAAAATTTATCAATTTCGACTTTGTATCTGTAATTACAATAGCTGTTCTGTGGTTGTCGATTAACGAATACATTTTCACATACATTAGAATTAAAATGTAGTGTTCTGATGTTTATTATTACCTATCCTAACATTACAGATCCATTTATTCTTAGATTTGATATAGCTTATTGAAATTATATGCAAATAATGTATGAGCGGTCAGAATGACTGCTATGGCCACACTGTAAAAAAGAAAACTGTAAAAAAAACAGTCAAATGACTGGCAGCTATGGCTGCCAAACAAATACCCTAAAATAATTTAAGTAAAATATCCTAATTCAAATAAAGGGCAAAAACAATAAATTCACAGACATTTTCATTAAAGGTTTTGCAGAGAAAAACTCCTTTTAGCAGATTTTTCCTAAAGTATTACAAGCAAACACCTTCAATAAAGTGACGGCACTAAAAGTTCAGCAGAGAAAAACTGTTATTTTACAGATTTTTCCTAAATTATTACAAACAAACACCTTTAATAAAGGGGCGGCACTAAAAGTTCTTCAGAGAAAAACGTTTATTTTACGGATTTTTTCATAATTATTACGAACAAACACCTTCAATAAAGTGTTAACACACGCTCAAGATTGTAAAATAAGTTTGGAAGAAAAAAAAAACTACTGTACAAAACAGATTAATACACTGTAAAAAAAAAAAACGGTCAAATGACTGGCAGCTATGGCTGCCAAACAAATACCTTAAAATTAAAGTAAAATATCCTAATTCAAATAAAGGGCAAAAACAATAAATTTACAGACATTTTCATAAAAGGCTTTGATGAGAAAAACTCATTGTAGCAGATTTTTCCTAAATTATTACAAGCAAACACCTTCAATAAAGTGTTAACACATGCTCAAGATTGATTTTGGAAGACAAAATTAAAATCATCTCAAACTTTAACTTGCATTGATTGTGTTTTGATTTAATCTTTAAATATGTCAAGTAATGTCAAAAATGTACAATCTAAAATACAATAATGAATCCGGTTTTGCAGAATTACAGTACAAACCTTAAATTAATTGAATATTTAAACTACTGTACTGGTAAACAGTAGACGTTTCTTAAAATTCTCATAATATAAGCTTTAAGATTACTGTGAAATATCCCCAACTGAAAACATACTGAAGAAATACAAAAGATATTGATACATCTACAAGAGTTTCACTGTTTCAATTAAAGTGCAGTTGGAAACTTAATTACAAATAAAGTAAAATCAAAACATACCACAAAAGGTCAATGAATCTGTACCAGAAATGACAGTGCAATGTAGCAGATAAAGAACAATCCTCCTCCAAATTGCCAGTAATCAGCTGGATCCATCTCTGGTGTAGCTAGGGGGAAAAACAGAAAATAAGGACACACTAAGATTCACTGAAAAGTCCTTAAAAAGTAGGATTTCATATTTTACCATTTCTTTAAACAAACTTAATACATGTCAGCACTCCCGCCAGAACAATGTGAATCACCAAAAGAAGGAAGATGTGGATTCACAACAAAGGACAATTATCACAGATGTATCATATCAAGGTAAAAGAAACAAGAAAGCAGGCAAGCCAAGTTCAGCCGGCCCGCAATAAAAAGTGATGACCGTTGATGTCCTCTCTGGATTCGAACCAGGGTGGTTTCACACATACGAGACAGTGTCTTGAACCACTACACCACGGAGCTACACATCTGCTGAGAGTTGGTATAGCATTTCGACATTACTGTAGATCATTAACATCACGCTGAGTTTCAATATGTCACTAGACACCATTACGCATTGTGTTAAACTGACTAACGCTTCTTATTAAGTTTACCCCCACCACAAATAGCATCTATGAACTGTATGGGTTTTGCCACTGGCCAGTTTAACAGCTTATTAGCCATTCGTGAATGGCATTTATACAATAACTATCAATACAGGTGACGATAACTGACTTTTTCGTCAAGTGAAAAGATGAGAGAATTGTGTAGCCAGCGAAGTGTTTGTCTATCCTGAACAAATCCTAATATCTCGAGAACAGCATAGATGAGTAAAACATTGTCTGAAGGGTTTGAGCCAGACTGGTGCCTCTGTGCAGAGTTTGCATGTTCTGCCTCTGTGATCACGTTTCCTCCCACAAAAAGGTTATTGTCAATTCTTGAGAAAACAAATAAAATTAACATGTGCAGACGAACTGGCAATAATATGGCCACTAGTGTACATGGTATCCATTCACTGTCTTTATGTCAGGATGACATGAATACTCACTGCCTCTGAAGATCTTGTGGCAGGAGACTTCTCATTCCCAAAACGACAGGATCATGAGGGGAAAACACACACACACACAAAAAATGTTTTCTTAAAAATGTCTCCTTCACAATCACATTCATCCTCTGAGTATGTTATTTGTACTTACTTTCCCCTCTGACAATCATCACCTTGCCTTGATGAGCATGTCTCTGTAATTAGAATTAGTATCAGTTAATGTATATATTCTGTATTTAAGTACATGGAACTTTACATACATTTTGATTCATTACAACTTACAACAGGTGTATTGCTTGGTATTCATTAATTGAAAATGTTCATTAATCAAGGACACGATTAGCCTAAGTTATCTTATTGTTCCACAAACAGGATACACAAT
Source organism: Esox masquinongy (assembly GCA_016801175.1). Lineage (NCBI taxonomy): Eukaryota > Metazoa > Chordata > Actinopteri > Esociformes > Esocidae > Esox > Esox masquinongy. The sequence continues at coordinate 12,693 of JACXGI010014822.1, read as the reverse complement.
GTTTGTGGAAGTTCACATTTTGGATGGAAAGAACAGGTCTTGATGTAAAATAGATCATATCTGACCAAGCTGATCAAGCTAACTAGGGTGGGACAGGCAGTGGCAAGGTCCTGCAGGAAGAAAATTAAACTATGATACCCACTCACTATTAGCCACCATATTTTGGCATCTTTACGTGAAGAAGCTGTGAATATCTCCCCATCCCTGTCGTTTCATAATGGCTGGTTGTCTTCCATGATAACGTTAGCAAATAAACTGCTACGCCTTCCATAAAATTGAAGATGCTTACACATCCATAACCAACATCCAATAGTATAATATCCATGGAGTAGGGTAAATCAAAACTATAGCTATATTTCAAAATGATAATATGTAATTAGAACATGCATGTACTACAACAAAATATTAAGCCATCCAGCTAGTTAACTCCCTTGAAAACTCACTAGATATTTCTGTTAGCTAGATAGCCTAGCCAAGTTAACTAGATGAGTGAATTGGCCAGCTAGTAGCTACAGCAGCAACCTCTTTTTCTAAAGACAGTTTAAGGATAAAAGTATTTTTAAAAAAAATATGCTGCCATGAAACACGGAGTTATTACTGGCAGAGTGACCGACTTTAGAAAAGTATGTCAGTTACTTTTCATCAGCTAGCCACGTTTTTCCACTCAAGCTAAGCTAGCCTGGCCAGTTAGCTAGTTACAAGCTAGATACAGATAGACAATCGCATTGAATCGCTCAATAACATGATGACAACAGCTGTTAGAAAACTGTGTTCATGTGTATCTCTAATGAATTCACACCATTAAATCTGATCCACTTACCATGAATTGTGTTGTGTAAGTCTAGTGCACCGACCGAATAGCCCAGCAGCAGCATACCCACTCAAACAGACGTATTTTCAAACTTGACCGGTGAGAGGCGCGCACAGTTGTCATTGACCAATCATGCTCAAAGCAATACGGTGAGACAACCAATATAAATATTTTCAGGGTCAAAACATTCCAACTATAGGTAAAGATTACTTGTTTTAAAAGAAAGAAAAGAATAGCGTGTTTTAGTTTTATTTGTTTTCATTGCGGTGTATGAATAAAAATGTTAACGTTTTGTTAATACCAATAGGCGCACGCACACACACACACACACACACACACACACACAAAATACATATACTATATACTGGACGACGGTTATACTGGGTCTGCAAAAATCTCCTTACAGCCACCACTGCCAAAACAGCTACAGAGCAAACACTGCATATGTATCCATGAGACATACTGTATGTAGGCTTACATGAAAAGCTAAGGCTGGATTGACATCTCGGTGACATTACAGTTACATTAATGTAGCCCATAGAATGACCCTCATGCATTTTAACAAACACTTGACATTTCCTTTAGAACCACTGTTATGCCAAAATGCCAACTGTGTTGCAGTTTTTCACCACCTGTTATTTCAACCTGGTCTCAGAATGATTACGCAGACTATTTTACGTAAAGTTTAGCCAGGGCATTTCATAAGATAATTACGTTCAGTAAAATAACGTTAGAGTCTGAATGGAGAAAAAAAACAGAAAACCATGTTTCAAACCGATGACCTTCTGCATCCCAGACAAATGCGCTACCCACTGCTCCAGTGATGAACCTATAAGCAGTGAAGGTGAGTGGTGGTGTCACAACATAAATATGTTTGAAGTGATTTTCTTTGTAATCCTAACCCAAACCTTAACCCTAACCTTAACCCCAGTGCTGTGATACCTAATCTTAACCCAAACCCTAACCCCAGAGCTTTGAGACCTAACCAAACCTTAACCTAACCTTTTTTGTTTCCTAACCGTAGCCCAAACCTTAACCCTAACCTTAAACCCAGTGCTGTGATATCTAACCTTAACCCTAACCTTAACCTGAGTGCTGTGATGCCTAACGTTAACCTAACTTTAACGATAAAATGCTTTTATAATAATTCTAGCGACCTTGGTGTTGCTGTTACTCGCCCTAAATTTACATATCCAGTGTGGGGCAATGGGTAGGGTGACTGCCTTCTCTTCCAAATGTTGCCGGTTTGAAACATAAGTCAAACATTTTGTTAATAACTCGTAATTATTTATACGTTTTCATAGCGTTCATAAATGTCATACGTTTGTCTGGCGTTCGTATGTTATTTTACGTTTTAATAGCGCTCGTAACATTTGATACGTTGTAATAGCGTTCGTAAGATATGTTACGTTTTAATAATTTCGTTATGTATCATACGTTTTGGTGGCGCATTGTAATGTAACCTAACGTAACATCACATATCATAACAAATATGGGGGCCATGGATTTTTGTAAAATAGTCTACTTAGTGTCCTGAGACCACGTTGGTTAGTTTAGGGTTAAGCCTCTGCCCACAGCAACACTCATTTTCAACATTGCCATAATTCCATACAAGTTACAACATTTGTCTTCAGACTTTTATTTAACTGCATGGAGTGAGTCAGTCCATTGCAAAGCCATTTCCACCCAAGAAGTTTTTATTGTTCTGCACAGCTCTGGGCCAGCCAGTGGTTAGGCCATTAGCCATCCCTGATAGGGGACAATGTAAATTAAAATGTGGAACATCTATGTAGACAGTGACAGTCTTAAATGGATTTTAGTTAGTGATGTAAGCAAAGACAACATTTGTATGGATTGGCTGTAAGCCAGAGTTCCAGAGTTCCGCCATGAACCCTGGCCTGGCTGACCAGCATGGTCAATTCAACAGCCACTGTCCAGTTTGACAATGCATGCATGATCATTCATTTCAACACTATAGTAATGTGGTACTTGAGTGGCCCATGTATTAGTGCTTGCAGTGGCATGACGGCTAAGTGGTTAGCACTGTCACCTCACAGCAAGAAGGACCTAGGTTAAACTTCAGCCCTGGTCGTTTCTGGGTGTTGCTTGCATGTTCTCCTTGAGTTTCTTCCAGGGACTCTGAATTCCATAATATCAAGACATGCATATTTCGATGAATTAAGTGTGTTAGCTCTGTGATGCTGCTTTCCACCCAGTGCATACTGGGATACGTTCCAGTACTTTCAAAACATTTTCTCCATGTACTGCTTTTTCTAGTTTCAAAAGTGTCAGTATGCCTCAGTGTGACTCTCACACACTCTTCCTCAGGGCACTGATATGAACATGAGATTACTATATACATAACACATTCACATTCTAATCAGATAACATAATTACAAATACTTTAAGCTGTTAGTATGCCATATGACGACATGTGTAATGATGTGCTTTTCTCATGTCTGTTTACCATTTTCTCTGTAAAGCACTTTGGATAAACTGTGTTGTGTTTAAAGCGCTACATAAAAAAAGTTGACTTGACTTAACTGCATTTAGTCAAAATATCAAAAGTATAATTAATATTCTTTACTCTTTTTTTCCCCCACTGGCTAGACAACTATACATTATGTTTGATGTAATTAAAAAAGTTTGCTAAATTTATATCTAGAATTACAGAGTTTGAACGTATAAGTAGGCTACACATAAATATAAAACTAATAAGATTTACCTTAAAATTACAAACACAAACGTTAAATTGTTAGTATGGACATACATTTTTATATATGATGAGCTACATATTTAATTACAGATTATTATTGTCATTTTACATGCATGTGTCTGTAATTTAAGAAAGCAGAAAAATACTCTATAAATATTATAGTAATTTTTCTGTAAAAAAAGGCGGAATATATGTAATCTGTCATTATTGGCGTATTACTTAAAATAACAGTTGGATTTTTAATCTACAGATAATGTCTGTAATTTTACAGAGTTTTGTATACAATTTGAAAAAACTGAAAACCACTGAAAAAACATAAGCGTTATTTTCTGTAAAAACAGGATTTTTTTTTACAGTGCATTATAGTAGTTTTCCGGTAGTTCTAGTGTTAACAGGATTAAAGGACCACATCCTGCAGATAGTGAAAATATTCTGCTGGATATTTTGAGTGTTATTTACATGATTCCTGCAGGATTTATTTTCTGAAGGACTACCTACAGGATCCAACAATTGTCCTACAGGAAAGTGGACCCATAATCCTGTAGGACAAATCCTGCAGAATCACCTACAGGATTTAGAGGCCACTTTCCTGTAAGGCAACTTGTTGGTATTCCTGCAGGATATTTTTTTAGGCAGGATTCCTGCAGGATCTATTTCCTAAAGGTCAACCTGCAGGATTCATGCAGGATTTATTTCCTGAAGGACAACCTGCAGGATCCTGCATGAACTGTCCTACAGGAAAGTGGCCCCAAAATCCTGTAGGACATCCTACAGGATTCCTGTAAGACTTGTCCTGCAGGATTCCTGTGGGACTTTTTTGTAAGGGATATTTTTCAAGTTTCAAGGTCTATTTGTCAAACGCACCAAACAACACAGCCAAGAAAAGTTTTGAAGATTAGGCAACTATTTGTTTGATAGCTGTAACATGACGCTACCTTCAAGATAAAACATAAGGAATTTATCACGACATTTGAGGAGAAAATGCGTTGGGAAGCACTTTCCCAAAGGATGATGATTTGCATTTGACGCAGCCACCTCAACTCCGTCCATACAGGTAAGCCATGTGATCCTGCTTCTGCTTTACATCTCTGAAAATGGTGGTTGTCATTGGCTGCTGACCGCATTGAATTTAAGCTAAGAGTGCAGGTGTATAATCACAGTGTATTTCTTTCATTTGCGTTCTGAAAATCCATCGCTGGTGGCCCTAATAATCACAGGTTACGTTCACACGGCTAAAATGTATTTGTGTGCGGGTGCTCACGATTGTAAACGTGCATTCGCGTGCTTGGAGCTTTTGCAACGTTTTGACAACGTTTGTGGTTGTGGTGCAAAACATCAGACTACTGCGGATTCAGTGTACGCAAGTGTATGCAAATTCCGTTTTCTGCCAGTTATGTAAACTCTAACATTGATTGATCCCGCAAAATGTATTCAATTGGTTATAGGCTATTCCTAGTTGTTTTCTAATGCCTCTTAATATTCAAGTAATCTAAAAGTAATTCAAAGTAATCAGATTACGTTACTGAGTTTGAGTAATCAAAAAGTTACGTTACTGATTACAAATGTGGACAGGTAACTTTTAACTGTAACTGATTACTTTTCAAAAGTAACCTACCCAACCCTGCCTATGCTACAGTTATAGCCTTATTAATTTTAAAACATATCTTTGGAGAAATGTAACGTCTAAACTGTTGGGATTTATGGTACATATTTTTAAATTGCTTTTGTATTCTGTTTTCAGCAACACCATTCAATCATTGATTTCCTAATGAGTGAAAATGATGAGTGGACCACTCAGGAGATTAAGGATCTGCTTTCATCAAGGTATAACATCAACATCGCTGTTATCACAATCAGAAGACAACTGAAGGAACTTGGGTGGAGCTCGGTAAGAATTTTTTTGTCCCGACTTAAATGTTACTGGGTACTAACTAGTGGTGTATTATTCAATATATTGTATAGTATTTATTACAAAATGTACAGAACATTATCCATTTGTTTTCTTTGTTTTTACTGCAGTTTGGATCCAATGATTCGTAAAACAAACAAAGAACTTTGTGTGCTGTAGGCCCAGGCATGGATTGAAAGTCATAAGAAATTCAATGATGTCATCTTTACCGACGAAACCACAGTTGCCCTTGAGCAATTTGCGAAAAATTGCTATAGAAAACCTGGTAGAAGATCAACCAAGCCGTCTCCCAAGCATCCACTCAAACTCCATGTGTGGGGGGCAATTTCTCGTCAGGGACCAGGCCCGTATAGGATTTTCGAAGGTAAGTTTAATTAAGGCTATAGCTAATTAAATGCTAAATTATATATTTTTGCCCAAATATTTTGGACTACAATTTGTCTAAATTAATAATAATAATTTACAATTGTTACATCCTAATTTAGGTATTATGGCTCGAGAGTTTTTTGAAGAAGAAATCATCAAGGAATGTGTTGGACCCTACGTCAGAAATGTTTTTCGGGGACACCATCGTTTCTTTCAAGGTATAGGCATATAGGCTTCAACACCCATATTATGTAACGTCTAGGCCTCTTCATATGTATTATTTTACATTGACTGTTACAGTACGCTAACATATAAGTACGCTAACGTATACATATATTTTAATATCTTTTCTTCTTCTTCCAATTCAGACAAAGACCCAAAACACATTGCCGCACTGAATTGCATCGCAAATGCAGGGATAAACTGGGATAAGACGCCAGCTGAGTAAGTACTGTAGAATAGTGTACACATTATTCCAACACTATTAAACAACACATGATGCACCCCTCCTACTATAGAAGTACATTATATCTAACTTACTCTTTTTGTTTCCACTAGGTCGCCGGATTTGAATTCAATAGAAAATGTTTGGAATGAACTAAAAACATTTGTTCGTAAGTGTGCCAAGCCGACAAGCAAAGATGAGCTTGTTATCGCTATCAGAACATTTTGGGCTGAGAAACTGACAATAAAGGCCTGCAACAAATACATTGACCACATCTACAATGTCTTACCTGTGATCGTGGAGTTGGAGGGAGGGGCAACTAAAATGTAGCATTGTAAATTTTATATGTTGGTAAAATGTTTGACTGTACATTTTTTAATTAAATATCTCGGTTTTCATTTGATATTACTTTTGTCATTATTTAATTTCTTACAAAATTATCTGGCCTACTGTACAGTACCTGGCCGTTGTAGTGTGAGTTATTTATTTATCAATGCAATTGTTTTGGAAAACACCGTTTTGAAAGATACACCCTCTTCCTTACATGACTTCCTAAATAGGTTTGTATAGCCTTAGTAATAAAATCAAATTCATAAAATTACTGTTTTATATTAGCAGAGAAAAAAATATCCAACGTAGCCTACACCATAGCCTATACCATTCATATTCTCTGAATATTTTTCCGAAGATTCAGCTTTTTATGTAGCCAAAATCATCAAATGTAGCTTTACACTAAATAATTAGCCTGTCAAGGAAAACGGCAAGTGCACACGGCACATTCAATCAGAGATACATTGATAGTAATTGCTTCCTACCGATGAAGCTGTTGGCTTTGCCACGTGCTATGGATTTTAAGGATTTGAAAAAAGGCTACTTTCCTTACAAGGTTAACATCAAGGAGAAGAGAACTATGTTGGCCCCCCTCCGGAACCACATTACTATGGTGTGAATACCATGATGGTTAAAGATTAGTTTTTGCAATGGTACAAAACGGTTTCGTTACGCATGCAGGTACCCTGTATGCATGTTTGTGTTTTTTCCCCTCCTGACATCTCCACAGGTGTCCCTTATGTTCCTGATTGTGCTCGTTGGTGTTTCCCACCTGGCAGTCATGAGTGCATCGCCTGACTGCTGAGGTGGACCAATCAGTGGATACCAATCCTAATTGCACCACCTGTTCCTTTTATCCTTTACCCAATCACATCACACATCCCTGGTTTAAAAACCCAGTCAGTTGGTTCTCCCAAAGAGACTCTTTTGATTTACCCCACATGGACATAGACACTCTTGAGATACATACCTTTTTGATAGACAGACACTTTGTTCATTCACACATCACTTAGTTTAGCACATACATCTCACTTTGTCCTGTTTCATGTGAGTATGTATTGCTGTGGTGTTTTGTTTGGTGTTGTCTAGTCAATTGTTTGCTGTGTGCAGTTTAGTCCTTGTTCAACCTGTGTGTGTTATTGTTTGTCCCTGTATCCCTGGGAAAAGGTTTTTTTTTAGCAAGCCGCCCTTGGGCATACATAACCCGTAGGAAACCTTTGTCTAAAAACACTAGTTAGACCTGAGTGGACCACCCACTGTATTTTTGTATTGGTTAGTGGTTAGCTAGGCGGTACTTGAGGCAGGCAAGTTCAGTTTAGGGGTGTTTGCCATATTATTTCATTTCTTGGGTCCCGCTCAGCCCCTTTTCCCTACCCCCTTTATCGTGTGTTCATAATAAACATTTTATGTTTGACGGTAGCTTTGGTTGTCTGTGTCGTTTGTTCTCACTGTGCCTTTACACTACACTAATTTGCATGAGTTTTATGTTACGGGTCTCTGTACCATTCACCCTAGACTGCTAGAGCCACAGGGTTCGTAACATATGGTGGGGGCTCGTCCGGGATCTCTCAGTGATACCCATCCCACTCATGCGACTTGGTTTGAGTGTCTAGTTCAGTGTTGAACTGTGCAGCTGTGATTGTGTGATCGGCTGGTGTAGTGTTCGGTATTTGTTGGCTCGTGTTGCTGGCTTACGATGGCTACTTTTGATTTGGATGCCTTTTTGACTAACCCCACGTGGGAGGATTTTGATAGATGCCGTAAAGTGGATTTACTGGCTTTGGCTGACCATTTTTCCATTCTCATACTGCAGAGTTTAGTTAAAGCGGAGGTCAGAAAGATTGTTAGACGTTTTGTTGGAGGAGCAAGTGCTTGTGCTGCCGCTGCGTGAGCCTGCTGCTCCTGTTCGGGATGTGGCTGCTACTCCTGTAAGCCCGTCCGTGTCTGAGGACGAGGGCGAGGCCAAGGCTCCAGCCACACTGCCCGTTTTGACCGCAGACTCGAGGCCGAGCAGGAGTCGCGCAGACTCGAGGCCGAGCAGGAGTCGCGCAGGCTAGAGCAGGAGTCGCGCAGGCTAGAGCAGGAGTCGCGCAGGCTAGAGCAGGAGACACGTAGACGTGATCAAGAACTGGAGATGCTTAAGATGGAACTGGAGGCATAGACAGCGAGGTTAGCCTCTGCTCATGCTGTGCCTGCTAGTGAGCCATCCTCCCCAGCGGGGTCTTCTACTGCTTTTGATATTAGCAGACAGATCGCCTTGGTACCAGTGTTCAGAGAGTCTGAGGTTGACTCTTATTTTAGTGTGTTTGAGCGTATAGCGGTAGCATTGAAATGGCCTGAAGAGGTATGGTGCTTTTGCTCCAGTGTAAATTGACAGGCAAAGCCCAAGAGGTTTTGTCAGCGCTACCTCTTCAAGACAGTTTGAATTATGATGTGGTCAAAGCAACTGTTCTTCGTGCCTACAAGCTTGTTCCTGAGGCATATCGACAGAGATTTAGGTCCCATAAAAAGTCATCTACCCAGACGTACGTGGAGTTTGCTAGAGACAAGAGAAATCTGTTTGACAAATGGCTCACTGCTTGCAAGGTGACTGATTTTAATTCTCTTTGGGAGTTACTCTTGTTGGAGGAGTTTAAGAATTGCTTACCTGAGCACATAGTTGTTTACCTAAACGAACAGAAAGTGCACTCACTGTCGGAAGCGTCTGTATTGGCAGACGAATTCGTGTTGACACTCACAAGAGCGTATTCTCGGCTCGTACGGAGAGTAGGGCTGCGGGTGCGTCGTGCTAGTTCATGTCCTCATGGGACCTCGCTAATACCTGGTGGCTGGAACAGGTGTCAGTTGGAGGGAGACTCCGAACGCTGGATGGGGGAGGAAGCCCGATCCAGCGTCGATGTGACAAGACCCCACAAAATGGCTTCCTTTTTAATGTGTTTTTATTGTTTTTTTTATCATTTGTGATTCATTGTCAAAGTGTAAGTTTTTGCCTTGAATGATGGTTGTATGAAAAATACTATGTAAACATCGATGTGGTTTTACGATTGGCTTTATTTTTGAATAATAAAGCAGACATAAACATGATTTACCTTTACATCTCTATTTCTTCAACAACATGACACAAATTAAACGACTCACAAGATTGAGCATGCTTTATACAATTAAACATTTGTTTATCACGCTTCCACTGGTACATCGTAGATACAAACTTTGAGACTAGCGTGTAATTTTTTCGTAAATCAGCAATATAAAAAGACATAGCATTTTTATAACTCAGACGTCTTGTCATTAGATAAAGAACACACAATGTTGTCCACACATGGTTGAAATCATGTCCTGGACTTGTTTTGAACTGTATTCCACATTCGCACAGCTTTGCAGAAATGCACTGATTGACTTGGGAAAATACGTAAAATCTGGGGGGTTTCCAAAACTGTCATAAAACCTTCCAACGCCATCGTCTGTGATGTAAATAGCCAGCCAATGCTCCCTGGGATGATTGCTCAGATGTGTATTAACAATCTTCATTGATGCAACATCTTGGACAGGTTCACTAGGTTGTTGGTCACACGCCAACACACCATAGAAATGAGTCCTAGATGAAAATTGCTTCACCACACCGGTCAACACTGGTATTAATTTCCACGCCGTTTTCCTAATAGTAGTCAACCATGAGTTGTCTCCAGTTTGACACTTCGATAATGGAGTCAAAAATTTAATAAACAACCAAATTTATTGTGTGGGGCAGTGGTTGTCTGAACTTCATCTCAAGTCGTACAGTCCCTGACTTGATCAGGGATAGGTGCTGACCACATTCCTCATCTGGTGCGCAGTAGAATGCATAAAGGGCATAGCCGTGTAAGAAGTCAGACCTGTCAATAGCCAAGGCTTGGTCCTTTAGGTGTTTTCTTGAAGCGAAGGCCAATTGATAAAAGTCACGCACTGCTGACCCCGTTGTGTAATCCGGTTGAAATGGTTTACTAGGAAATTGCTGACCGTCTACATACATAGCCATAAACTCCAAATTATAATGTTTGAAATTAAATGGAATTTTTGTGTTACTACCTGTAAAACTGTTGTTGTCCACCAATCCAATGACAATACATTTTGGCAGGGGTCCTAAAAATAGGTTTTCCTGGTTGCAAACGTGACCCCCGCTGGTAAACTAAATGTCTTCATATACACTCTTTTAATAGGGTACTTGGCAGTGGTTGAGAGTAGCGCTTGAGCATGTCCAAGTTTCATGGCTGGTGATACAGTCATTTTCTTGACAAACAGGGGCACAGATAATATATCCAAATGATAACGCACATCCCCTGCCCCCATAAGGCCGAACTAGTCTTTACAGGGTACCATCCTAACCTTTATGTCAGTGCCGTTTAACATGAGTTTCTCTTGAAAGAAGATATCACTTTGAACAGGGCTGATCATTTCTAATGTTGTACTATCCGCTGAATAGGCAGCCCTTTTCGTGAGTCCATCGTTCTCTCCTGCAGGGTCCATAACATCCATGTGACCTGCGGCATCCTTGAAAAACAAACCAGCTGAAAATTGTGTCTTTAATGTATCACATCCATAATTCAGAATGCTCTCTATAACAGATCTGTAGGGGTATGTGTTGCTACTCTGGCTAATTAAACAATCACCCAAGGAATGTGAAAATAGGGTGGCTATCGGGTAGTTGATAACCCCAACATGTGCTCCGGCATCAATATTAGTTCCGTCTGGTTTAGTGACTTTTACACGTACGTACAACAAAGTAATGTTTAGGTCAACATACTCTTCGCCATTTCCCGCCATAATGAATTCCAGAGGGGCTGCATCTGATATTACTGATAGGGTTGGTATCTCAATGTATGAATTTTTCTCGATAGATGTCTGTGTGAAAGGAACTATGAATAAATCCAACTCTGTTTTCATACATTCACCAGACATACGGTGTAGGAGTGCCATCTTCCTAAAATATGTTCTTAATCAACCTTGCGGTGTTCCCTTTGAGTGTCCTCCGAGTGGTGTTTTTTTTAACCGAAGCTCTTGTTTTTGTCTCATTCTTGTTTTTGTCTCATGTGGTTTTGCTATTGAGAACTCACGCTTCAACAAATGTATTGCCATCCGGAAAAGCCCTCGGAAAAGGCCCCCTAGACCAGCCCCATACATTGCAGCGCTACCATGATAGACCGTTTCCGGCCTGTGTTGTGTAGTATACAACAAAACTTGGAGGATCCTCAGAGTTTCTGTGGCTGCATCTTATTGTCTAAAAGATTGTTTGACGGGTCTGAAGTGTAATTTTGCAATACACTTTCCCACTATGAATGAAACCAACTGATTCTGATCAGATTTTACTTCAATACAGATCTCATAAAACTGACTCTTACTAAGAGGTACGTAGTGTGGCTTGTTGTACGTCACTGTGACAACTTCGTTCTTTTTCCCTGCAATATGTACAGTTCTCAACATCGGGACATGGCTGTCCCCAACTCTTTGATAATTAATTTTATCTGTGTAGATGTATAGGGTTTTAAACCCTGCCAGAATATCTGTGGGAATGGGTCGTACCATGGGACGTACCACTGTTCGCCTGGTTTTAAGCCTAATATCTGTTCCAACTTTCCACTATATTTTAAACTGAAATCAGGTTCGCCTTTTCAGAAACATTTTATTTTTAAATTCATCATAACCCACCCATAAGCCATGTGGTTTTATATAAATTTTGATCTCTGCCACTAGTTTTCCCATGCTATTTTAATAGTTTTCATTGTTGTCATTATTTCCAAATTTTGTTGTGTTTCGAGTCACGTAGTTCAAATGCGTTTTCACCCCATGTAAAAGTCTTCCACGTATGAAGGTATTGAAATAAAAATAAAATGTCCCAACTATCACATCACCATCATAATATTTTATTCTATATACAGGAGGTACCCGCGGAAGGCATTCTGGTATTGTAAAATATTCATCTGTGTACCCTTTTTCATAGCCTTTGGTAAACGCCCTCTCAACTTTGAGAGTCGCACAGTATCTCCAACTCGGAACTTGTAACTTTGATTACCATTTCTCATCATTGTTGTACCATACAGGTTCTTGAGAACTAGTGTCACGGTACGGTGAGGATCAGCGCC
>JACXGI010014821.1:6520-18522 GCA_016801175.1 Esox masquinongy | reverse complement strand
ACCCCAAGGAGCAAACAACAGTAGTGTTGAATTACAGTGGCTAGGAAAAACTCCCTAAGAGGCCGAAATTTAGGAAGAAACCTAGAGAGGACCCAGGCTCAGAGGGGTGGCCAGTCCTCTTCTGGCTGTGCCGGGTGAACATATTAAGAGTACAAATTGTAATAATTAATAAATGCATGTGGGCTGAGTCCAGAGTCTATTTAAACTTAGTCTAGGCATGACCAGATGGACAGGGACAACACGGGGGAGGGGGGAGGTGTCAGCACAGTGGCAGCTGAAATCGTCAGGTATCGTCTTGATCTGCAACACAACCAGGAGGACTTTGGACAGGGACAGCAACGGGTCTTTCAAGCCTGGTACTCCTTAGGTGTGGGCCAAGACCTCATGTCCTCCTAGGTTAAAACGGCAGGAGACAGGGAAAATTTAGAAAATGCATTACTTAGATCTACAGGGATTTATAGTGGAGAAGGAGAACTGACCCTACTTCCCCAGCACAATAATATGGCAGCGTAAGACCTTGGGGCTGAGACAGGGGGATCCAGTGACACTGTGGCCCTATCCGGGGGAGGCCCCGGACAGAGATTTCTCTGGATTCTCTGAATCTTTTAACAATATTATGTACCGTAGCTGGTGGGATCCCCAAACTCAATTTGGGTTATTCTTAAATTGTTGCACTATTTGCCTGCACAGTCTTTCGCAGAGTGAAACCTACCCAATCTTTACTTCTGCAAGTCTCACCCTCTCTGGGATGCTCTATTTATACCCAATCATGTTACTGACCTGTTGCCAGTTAACCTAATTAGTTGTGAGATGTTCCACAAGTTTTTTTTTAGCATTACACACATTTCCCAGTCTTTTGGTACTCCTCTCCCAGCTTTTTTGAAATGTGTTGCTGGCATCAAATTCAAAGTGGGCATATATTTTTCAAGAAACAATAACATTTCTCAGTTTCAACATTTGATATGTTGGTGGTATGCAAATTGGAGTGGGTTCAGAGAGTCCAGGTTGATGTTGTGTGTGTAACTTAGGACCAGCGTTTCACAGCATTTCATGACTACATATGTAGGTGCTACTGGTTGGTAGGCAGGGTTTTTTGGGCACTTGTACATTGGTGGTCTGCTTGATTTCTGTTGGTATGACAGACTGGGTCAAGAAGTTCAAATCATTTACAGAGACACGTAACAGCATGTCTTCCCATGCTTTGGTATTCCATCTAGCATCATGGCCTTATACATGTTAACCTACGCAAAACACAACACTTTTTAAAGAGATTCGGTTAAAGGGAATTCTCTTTTTGAAACACTGTAAAGACAGTCTTCTTCCCACAAACCGTCTTCTCGCATGTAAACAGCCAATGTGGCAATATCAGCTGGAAAGATCCCAGTGCAAAAATTGACTAAAAAGTGCAGGTTAGCATTTGCCGGACCACATAAGCGGAGCCGGCCAAGAAGAGCAAATGTCTCTTACTGAGTGACTGAGGGCCTGACTGAATGGCTACCCCTTGTTAAATAGTGTAGTGGTTCAACACGCAGACTACCAAGCAAAAGGTCCTGTGTTTCAGGCTTGTCACAGTCAAAAAATTATGCATTAGGATTTGTTCAGGATAGACAAAAACATTGCTTGCTACAACCTTCAGGAGCTATGTTGTAGTAAGCCTAAAATAAAACTGTTTACAGTTATATTGTGACTATTTTTTGTTGGATTTTTGAAGCATGCATCCGTGCATGCTTTTTGGGGTAATATAGGCTAGATCAAAACCCAGGATAGACAAAAACTTTGCTTGCTACAACCTTCAGTAGCTACATTATAGTAAGCCTAAAATAAAACTGTTCACAGTTAAATGTCAAATTAATGTCAAATAAATGTGTCACACATGGATACTATAGCACAATATGCAACCACGTTTCAATGCGAAGTACATTTCCTAATTCAGGAATACATTCTGTGACTACTGAAATAATGTGTATATATGAAGTATTCTTTTATAGTTTATGCTACAATATGCCTCACAGTCATGCTTTCCCGTTGTGCTTTAACTTTCTTTAAACTACATTCATACCTTTCGCATTGATGAGTGCAGGGGATGTCAGGTTATGGAGCCTGAGTCATCGTTTCCACACATACTTTCGGTGATCCACCTTCCCATCAGGGGTTGCTGTATAAGCTCCCTCTCAGTTTATGTGTTGATTATTTTCACATGCTGATGAGCAGCACAGGTAATCAAACCACTATGTTGTTTATATGGTGTTTCAAACAAAACCGGGTAAGGGATTTACAGACCCTGCGCAATCTACCACAAGTTAATGTGGGTTTGGCTCATACCCTTGCTTTAATTATGCCTTTAGTCAGCTTTATACTGTTCACTCTGCTCTTCATCATCGCTCTGCAGGCCCTGTTAGATATCATTAGAAGATCATTCATTTCACATTTTGTGTACAGTCTTTGTGCATCCAGTCAATACTAAATCAATTATCAAATGCAGGAATATGCCTAAAATATGTTGAAATTGAACAAATAAGTCTTAAAAAGTAGTAGTAAGTTAATTAAATAAGAAGTAGTAACAGCTCCTTCCCTCAAGAATGTGTGCATCTCTGGACAAAATTCGTTGGTGGCACCTTCTCAGATGTTTATCAAAACCAAAGAGTTTGCTGGAGTTATATCAAAGGGATTGTGTCAGACCATGCCTGTTCATGGTCTTATTTCCTCATCCTCTGTGAAAACCCAGACCACACTTGGGAACACCACTCTTCCAATGTACTGTTGCTTGTCCGTTGGGGGGGGGGGTTCTTGAAAGCAGAGGGTGGAGGGAAGAGTAACATGTAATATTAAAAACAACATTACAAGCCAATGAATTCAGTTCCAACTCATAACCTAGGCGTATTCCACGTTTTATTTATTTGGCTGGCTTAATTTAGAGCACATATGACATACATACACTAAACGATACACTAATAAATATAGAGTTGTCGTTTACAGTGGGGCCAAACTTGTGACCACTGGAAACAGTTTAAAGACAACCAGTTTCTCCAGGTCAAAATCCAGATCAGCCAATTAAACCATCAATTTGCTCTCACAGAATGTCACATTGTTGCTGGTCCCATCAGATAACCTGGCACACGTTAGCACTATGCTAATCTGACCAGGTGGGAGTGATTGCACCCTGGAAAACAAATTCTTGATTAGCCTTTCTAAGTTATCAGACTTTATATCTACCAAGTAATGGAATTTCATAACAAAGGTCAACCTGGCCACTAAAAGGGCATTTGAATCCTACGAAGACTTAATTCTTTGTTTCATTGTACAATGTCCATATTATTAGGACACTCAGGTTCAGTAAGACTGAAGTAATTGTTGATAAAACACTTGATGGAATCCCAGTGGGACTATCCTCACTAAGCTAACTCAGCAGGAGTTGGGTCACTATCAGAATGAGGAGTGTTATTGTCAGTACAAGTTAAGTCACTGGCAGTAGGACTTTAGTCATTGTCACTAGGGGTTGGATTATGTTCAGGTGGAATTGACTTATTTCCGTAGGATATGTTAGTAGAAGTTCATTGAGTGTTAGTGTTAGAGGTTGAGACATTGTTTGTATTTGTTTAGTCACATTTTTTTCACTTAATTACATTTGGCATTTAGGACATACTGTCTGTAGCTATACAAAAAAACATTTTTTTAACATTATTATATTTTGCCATTTCTAGTACGGTGCATACAAACACACTGAAAAACATGTTCAGAAAATGGCAGATAGTCAAAGCCTTTATTATAAGGATGTTTGTTTGGAAGAGTACTTCCTAAAGAGTAAATATTTTATGCACATTTTCGCCCATAATGGTTGTATGCTTTTTGGCACTAATTTCCCCATATGCATGACCAGGATTTTTACAGAAACAGTACTTTACATGGAATCTGAAGCTTGTGTGCGTCATGCAGCAAAATCAAAACAACCAAGATTTTATTGCTTCCAACATATACTTTTTTTCTAGTTCCAACTGGTCTGACATCCGTTTTTGACAATATGCTAACTGGTGTGGACGAACACATCTTTATGTCACTTACCATGAGCATGAATGTCTTCCCCTGACTCTAATTTCGGAATATGTAACTTAGTTTTTTTTACTGCTTACTCTTTTATTCTTACTCTGATGAAACAAGCATTTCAGCAAGCCCTATGCAATTAAATATATAAATAGTTTATACTCAGAAAAGCTTGAAGGACTTAGTAAAAAAAAAGCTCTCTAGGACACAGTATAAAAAAGGTATTTATAACGCAACGTGATGTTGTCTGGCCGTCAACCGGTAGAAACAATTATCCTCTGGAGTATAGCAGAATATTAGTTCAATATTTCATAACCTGTACATTTTTAATATTTTAAAGAAGTGGTAGCTGACTGGTGTCAAAATGTGTAAGGATTAACACACAACAGACTGTAGGTTGTCAGGGAATTACAACACACCTCTGTGTGATGAGAAGGCACAAAGCTGAAATTGTCTGCTATGGTTTTTGTTTTTGTTAAGGCTCATGGATCCATTATCAGACTGCATATTTCTTCAAAACCCTTATTATATAATTACTCACTGTTTCATGCTAAGACTTTTTCAGACTTGAACAGTGGGAAGTTACTCTAACGTTGATGTGGTTACTAAAACAGCTGTACATCCTGACTGGCAGGAGTAATTTTGATTACATATTTCAATAACAGATATAAAACCGAAATAGAACGAAGATGAAATATGCTGAATGAGGGTCACAAACTGATGGATACCCCTGTAAATTACATCATATATGAGAAATGCACCACAAAAGAGTATCACCTTCATCACAAACACCAAAACGCTAACTTAACTGAATCACCAATTATCAGAGCCAAGAGAGCTAGCTTATAAGCATTCAGAGTTTTTTCAGTGTTTTTACATTTACTGAGCTCTTGATACTGTTACACTCCCATCCACCGCTCTTTTGTCTAGAGAAAAATAGTGGTGCCATTTTGTGTTTGGTTTCATATACTTTTACAGTATAATTAATAAATATGCTCACTGAAGGGAGGTAAAAGGTAAAGATTAATTATCTGATACTGAATCTGCCCCCCCCCGTTCCTAACTTGAATTTGAACTTGCATTCATCTCATTGTTTCAAAGACAGCTTAAACAGATACCCTGCTCATTTGTAGATGGGTGCACTTTGTGTTTAACAGGGGAGTATTCAGTGGTTTAGGTAGGACAGTTATTTTCAGGTTCATAAACTTTTAAGTGCAGTTGTGTGGAATGATCCAACACCCAAAAGCCTCACTACCTTGACTGAAATAACAGTTCGGCCCGTCTTAAGCCTTAAAAATAGCTGGACCCTGGAACTCTCATTATGGCCATCCATCCCTGCTCAGGAAAACATTCTAGGAGGGAAGGACTTTTTTTTGTTTATGAACTAAAAACACATGCTGATTTCCATTGCTAAATGCATCAATGTTTTCACATATACTATTGCATAATATATTTAGTGATATCAATATGCCAACATCAGGAAAAAAAGCACATTGTAGGTTTTTAGATGTAGCATAGCAAAACCATAATACAAGATAATGTTCAGGAGAAACCAGACTTGCTGAGGGAAGATATCATTTGGCTGATAGTAGCATAGCAGCTTTCTATTGTCACATTTGTACAATTAGACAAACTGTACAATAATGTATGAAGCTGGAAGCACTGGATGTGCTAAAATATAGCTGCCCACTACATGACAGTATACTTCATTATATGGACATAGTATATGTATAAAGTGAAAACATCCAAACTCTTGTAGGCCGAGTAGGTCATCAATTACTCTACTCTTGCACTCCCCATAGAATAACTTGACAGGCATGTAAAGCCCCAACATCTGTCAAGCAATTTGCTTTATTCATTTTCTTGAAATAGACTAATATCAGGTGGCAGAACTGACTCACACTCGGTGGTCCTACTTGGCTGGACCCAGTTAAAGCCCGCTCTGTCGCATTGGACCAGCAGCACCCGGATCAGCTGGGCCGTGGCTGAGAGAAAAGAAGACACAAAAGAAAGCAACTGAAGGCGAGAAAAGGGCCGAGAATTCAGCTAGGTTTGGCATTTTCTAAATTCACACCAGCTGTAATGATGTCAGAAGGCAGCACGTCGAATATTCCAGCCACTGCGCGAGGGCTGCAGATAAATCTGTGTACTCAGGTGCGTCGTGTGAAGTCAGCCCGGCAAAGCAGCCAAGCTGGGGTCCGAAGGGAGCTTTGTCCCCAGGCCAAGCCCTCTCGTTCTTTTTCTCTCTTGCGCTCTCCTGCTCACTCTCACTTCCCATGAACCTAAGCCCAAAAAACAAAGTGGGGAAATAAATGATCTCTCTCTGACCTAACTGAACTGAGCTTTCTTCAGACATTTTTTCTTTCTCTCTTTCATTACAAATCCATTGAGTCCAGTATATGAATATTGCAATCGAGTTAGTCAGTGTAAACAAAGCAAAGGTTATTTCAATACATTATCATTATATTAGGATTAGCCGTGTGTTTTGTTAGGAAGAAGTGTAGAAAAAAGTCTATGTTTAAACAGTTGCATCAAGAAAGAGGATGTTATGAAACAATAGACAAATTTGAGCAGCTTCTTCTCTGGGATTCATTAGGTCGATACTCCAGATGATTGTTCTTGATAGTTGAAAGAATGACAAATGATAAACATGCCTTACAAGGCTGTTCAAGGCTTTTATAGAAACCAACAATTGGAAACCATTGAAATCCCCAACTGCCTCAGATTCGATAGCCGAGGGATTCAGTAGATGAACAGGAGCAGGAAGAGCTTATGTAAGCCAGGATGTTTACACTGCAGAGTGCTGTGAGTTTGTAACCCGGTGAATTGAGGTGCAGTCATTTCAGATAAGCTGTTTGTCAGGGGATAGATAGACTTATCTTGGCAATATCTGAGGAAAATGTAAAACAATCTTGTGGATTGAGTTACGATAGATGTTGTATTTCGATCAATGGAACTTGACCAATAAAGTGGAAATGCCGTTGAAACCCACGAGGAATGATGCTGTGGGTTTGTAGAGCCATGCACTTGCAATGCCAACATTGTGTGTTCATTTCCCACAGGTGGCAAGTACACACAAGTATGAAAACGTATGCACTCACAACTGTATTTCGCTTTGGATTGATAACAGCATTTCCTAAATTAGTTGAATTGTGAAAAATCCTGAATCTCTTAATTGTACAAAGCCAGAATTAGCCTTCATATAGGCTATTGTTTGTGTGTTTCTCAAAATGATGGAGTGAAAATGTACACTACCGTTCGAAAGTTTGGGGTCACTTAGAAATGTGCTTGTTTTTCATGAAAACATACATGAAATGAGTTTAAACAGGAAATATAGCAAAATGAATAGGAAATATATTCATTGACAAGGTTAGAAATAATGATAGTAATAATTGTGTCCTTCAAACTTTGCTTTCGTCAAAGAATTCTCCATTTGAAGCAATTACAGCCTTGCCGTCATTTTGGATTCTAGTTGTCAGTTTGTTGATGCAATCTGAAGAGATTTCACCCCATGCTTCCTGAAGCACCTCCCATAAGTTGGATTGGCTTCATGGGCAATTCTTATATACCCTATGGTCAAGCTGCTCCCACAACAGTTCAATAGGTCTGTCCATTTTTTTTGTCTGTCCATTTTTTTCCAATCTTCCTCTGTCCAGTGTCAGTGTTTTTTTGCCCATGTTAATCTTTTCTTTTTATTGGCCAGTCTGAGATATGGCTTTTTCATTGCAACTCTGCCTAGAAGGCCAGCATCCCGGAGTCACCTCTTCACTGTTGACGTGGAGACTGGTCTATTGCGGGCACTATTTAATGAAGCTGCGAGTTTTGTAATGATCAATTAGCCTTTTAAAATGATAAACTTGGATTAGCAAACACAATGTGCCATTGGAACACATGCCTGATGTTTGCTGATAATGGGCCTATGCAGATATTCCATTAAAAATCAGCTGTTTCCAGCTACAATATTCATTTCCAACATTAACAATTTCTACACTGTTTTTCTGATAAATTTCATGGACAAAAATGTTGCTTTTCTTTCAAAAACAAGGACATTTCTAAATGACCCCAAACATTTGAATGGTAGTGTATGTGTGATTCTTATATGGATGTCAACATTTAATATACTTTCATGCTATCAACACTTATAAACTACGAATGTGAGATTTCTTTTTGCAGTTACTACTTCTAAAACAGAGAACTCTTTTTATGCAGCAGATACAACCAGATACAGTATATCTTAATTGGAATTGAGCAACCAAAACATGGTCCTGGTACAATAAATAAATCATGATAGATTTGACAAATATTCACTTTGTTAGTTCAGATGTTTTGACTCTGCGCCATTTGACGTCATCTTTCTTCTATCCCCCACAATCTGTGTTCCATTGACATTTTTACCACATCTATTAATGTTTAACCATTGTGATGATTCAAACATGTGACAATAACTTGGCTATGGTCATGTGAAAAAGTAAGATTCACTGGAAAGTTGTCTCTTTTTTTTTTTTTTTACATATTTGGACATATGGATATGCAATATTCACTTCAACACGATTGGCAGATAAAGATAACCACAAATGACACTAAGACATTACACTTCCAAACAATTTATTCGCCATATAATACGCAGACCCCTAAGTTAAGGATCCGGGGCTGCCCCCTTTGGCTGAAATATGGCTGAAATCAGTACCTTACATTGACTTCTAATAATGTTCTTCTTTACCCCTCTTCTTTACTGTACTGCTTCAACTTTGTCATATTCAAGGGATTTCTTGAATATACTGCCTGCTTCTGGTCCCCCCACAGCATTTCTAAAGGGTTGAGATCTGAACTTTTGCTTGGCTATTCCAAAAGCCTTAATTCATTCTTTATGAGCCATTCTGTTGTAGTTTTGCTTGTGTGTTTCGGATCATTGTCCTGTTCCAAGATCCATGTTCGGTTCAGCTTCAGCTTTTTGACAGATGGCCTCACATTCTCAAGAATTCTCTGGTACCATATGGAATTAATTGTTGACTCAATGATGGCAAGTTGGCCAGTTCCTGAGGCAGCAAAGCAGCCCCAAACCATAATTCTATGCTTTACGGTTGGTTTGATATTCTTCTGTTCAAAGGCTTTAGTTTTCGTTAAACATGCCGTCTGGCATTGCGGCCAAAACATTCTGCCTTTGACACATCTGTCCAGAGAACAATGTTTCAGTAAATTTGTTCTTTACTCAGGTAGTGTCTGGCAAATGTCTGTCGTGTCTTGATATTCTGTTTTGAGAGCAGGCTTCTTCCTTCATGACCTCCCATGAATGCCAAATTTGTGCATTCTCTTTCTGACAGTTGACTCATCCACTTTTATTCTGGAAAGAGATGCCAGTAGACCCCTTGATATTACTCTAGGGTTCTTATGAGTGTCTTTCGGTCAGCTCTTGGACTTAATTTGGCAACCTATCCTAAGTAGATTGCCAGTGGTTTGGGATTTTCTCCATTTTAGATGATCTGTCAGACTATGGAACGCTGAACTTCAATTTGCTTGGAAATGGCTTTGTAACTGTACCCAGACTCATTGGCATCAATATTCTTTCTTCTGAGGTCTTTTGATCTTGGCAGGATGTGTTACAACACATCAATATGGTTAAGACCAAACCAGACAAAGTTTCTAGTCTTTATGCAAGGCTGGACCAAGTCACTCCCTAATGTTTTTCTAATCATTAGCATCTGTTTTGGTGCACCTGATTCTAATTTTAGCCAGTTTATGTGTTGTTTAAGGCAGGTGTGTACTAACTTTTTCTGCACATAAGGAAATTGCATTTCTGTTTTTTTATTTGCATAAATGGTTTCAAAGTAGACAACACATAGCAACAGAAAGCACAATGTCTTTCTAAATTTGGCATGCATTAATGTAAAATAGGTGGTGAGTATCCTTCATATTTACAGCATTACAGATCCAGTATATGCATCTATTTTAAATTATGGCGATGGTTAGTTAACAGTTAACAGTTTGAAGGTGGTTTTTTATGTTAAGCATAGTCTACTTTGTTTTGTGGGGCAGATGGCCATTTGCTGAGGGCCACAGCAAGGGGGGAAAAAAGGGCAGCCACTGAGTAATCATTTTGCAATCATGTTTAACAGTCTAATGGCTTGGGGGTAGAAGCAGTTTGTGCCTGCCTCTGCTGTCGGCGCCTGCCTCTGTGATGAACTTGACTGTTAGCGTTACCTTGTGAAGTGCCTTGAGATCTGCCAGACCAAGCTTTGACACAGCCGGGTAAAGATACTCTAAACGGTGCAGCTGTGACATTTTGAGGATCCAAAGGCAGATGCCAAATCTGTGCCCACTGATAGGCCCTCAGCTGTGTGTGTCTCTGTGCGCATCATGTTCCTTTCTCTGTGACCTGAGGATACTGAGGATCTCTGAGCTCTCGACCCGATTCCCTTCAGCCAGGTCCATGTGGATCCCTGCATTCCTTTTGATCCCTGATACGCTCTGATACGCTCTGGCAGATTTTGAAGGAGAGACTGTTGCCGTGGCTCTGAGGGGTGGCCAGTCATCTTCTGGCTGTGCCGGGTGAACAATTTAAGAGTACAAATTGTAGTAATTAATAGTTTAAACGGAGCAGGAGACAAGGACAATTCAGAGAGTGCATTCCTTAGATTTACAAGGATTTAGAGTGGAGAAGGAGAACTGACCCTACTCCCCCGGCACAATAATATAGCAGCGTAAAACCTTGGGACTGAGACAGGGGGGTCCAGTGACACAGTGGCCCTATCCGAGGGAGGCTCTGGACAGGGCCCAAAAGGCAGGAAGTCAATCCATCCACATTGCCAAGCATCAACCAAAGGGACACCAACTAACCGTAAACAACCTGAAATGAGGGCCAAGTCTTACCAGCAGAGTTAACCCCAATTGCACAATGGGCACAACAGAGAGATACCAACAAGCCAGTGACTCCGCCCCTGAATGTCATTGGAGAAAGGGCATCCCAGTGGTGATGAGAGTCCATCTGGCAAGACAGCAAGGGTGGACAGTATCAAGCCTTGCCGTTCACCTTCATACCCCTGGGCCAGACTGCACTTAATCATAGACCATGCTGAAGAGATGAGTGTTTAGTAAACACTTGAAAGTTTGCACTGAGTCTACATTTCTAACCTTAATTGGCAGATCATTTCACTGTAGTGGAGATCAATGAGAGAAAGCCCTGGCTCTGGCTATTTGTTTAGCAATTCTAGGTACAATTGGAGGGCCTGTATCATGCAATCTTAGGTTACGTCTAGGTATGAATGGCTGGATCATTTCAGCAAGGTAAGTAGGAGTAAGTCCATGTATTGCTTTATAGGTTAACAATAAAACCTTAAAATTAGCCCCAGCCCTAACAGGCAGCTAGTGTAAAGAGGCTAAGACTGTAATAATGTGTCAATGCTTTTTTGTTCTACAGTGGATATAAAAAGTCTACACACCCCTGTGAAAATGCCAGGTTTTTGTGATGTAAAAGAATGAGACAAAGATAAATCATGTCAGAACTTTTTCCACTTTTAATGCGACCTATAATGTGAATAAGTTAATTGAAATACAAACTGAAATCTTCGAGGGGGAAAAATAAAAACCTTACAATAACCGGGTTGCATAAGTGTGCACACCTTCTTTAAACTGGGGATGTGGCTGTGTTCAGAATTAACCAATCACATTCAAACTCATGTTAAATAGAAGTCATTACACACCTGCCATCATTAAAGTGACTCTGATTAATCACAAATAAATTTCAGATGTTCTAGTAGGATT
The DNA here is from genome assembly GCA_016801175.1 of Esox masquinongy. Taxonomy (NCBI): domain Eukaryota; kingdom Metazoa; phylum Chordata; class Actinopteri; order Esociformes; family Esocidae; genus Esox; species Esox masquinongy. The sequence goes on along the minus strand of JACXGI010014821.1, from coordinate 6,726 downwards.
TGCCTGGCATTTTCTTAGTTGCATCTCAGAGCAAAAGCCATGGTCCGCAGAGAGCTTCCAAAGCATCAGAGGGATCTCACTGTTGAAAGATATCAGTCAGGAGAAGGGTACAAAAGAATTTCCAAAGCATTAGATATACCATGGAACACAGTGAAGACAGTCATCATCAAGTGGAGAAAATATGGCACAACAGAGACATTACCAAG
>JACXGI010014820.1:0-18431 GCA_016801175.1 Esox masquinongy | reverse complement strand
CACTCCTCTATATAGAGATGTAGGGCTGGCCCTTTACCAGTCACATCACACTCCTCTATATAGAGATGTAGGGCAGGCCCTTTACCAGTCACATCACTCCTCTATATAGAGATGTAGGGCTGGCCCTTTACCAGTCACATCACACTCCTCTATATAGAGATGTAGGGCAGGCCCTTTACCAGTAACATCACACTCCTCTATATAGAGATGTAGGGCAGGCCCTTTACCAGTCACATCACTCCTCTATATAGAGATGTAGGGCAGGCCCTTTACCAGTCAGCTTGTGCAGTTGATCCACTGTGTGGGAAGATAGCAGTCAGTCCTCTACTGTCCTATATTCCTCCCCTGGGATCATTCTGGTTGTCTACTGAATGTATCAGTCTATTTAAAGAACTGGTATTTCCAGCCTGGTAGAGTGCATGTGTGCCTCGACACACGTTTGGCACGTTCCAACATTGAGTGGGCAGCAGAAAGAACTAGCCTTAACACGCCGCTTCCAAACCCGGGGTGCCCACTGCTGTGAAACAAACCCTGTTGGCAGGACTACAGCTCATGGAGCTTTAGCTAAGCTAAGAAATCATCCTTTACTAAACAGATAGAGGATGTCATCCTTTACTTACCAGACAGAGGACATCATCCTTTATTAAACAGAAGAAATCATCCTTTAATGGATAAACGAGGACGTTGTCCTTTGCTAAACAGACAGAGGACATCATTCTGTACTAAACCCACTACTGATGGAGGCCTTATTACTGAAATGAACTGACTCATATCATTTAGACAAGTGCTGCCTGAGCAGATTTAGTTTGACAACTTCTCTCTCTCTCTGTCTCTTTGTCATCCCTGTTGGGGCAGAGGGGGGAACGAAGAGTGAGAGGCAGGTACATGGAAATAAAGGAGCTAATTAATTCAACTAGATACTGAAAACACACACACACCCTGCTTGCTTGCCACCATATATAAATCGTTAAAATGTTCAAATAGATTATTGATAAGTTAGAGTGGTGGTTTGAGGATAGAGAGAATGAGTTTGAGAGCAGAGATCAATATTATCCTACAGTATATTCCACTCATCCAATATCAAATTATCATCCAATCCATGTCCTACTTGAAGGGGTGGTTAGAGTACAGAAAACCCTTTGTAGTAAACTGTAACAGAAAACCAAAATAACAACATATTTACATTAGTTAATATTTATGTTATTCAGCCCTGTCAGAATGTTATACTAACGGTTGTATTATTCTGTTGTATGTCCTTTAACTAAATACATGTAATTAAATTCACCTGTTGACATGGAACAATGACATCAGCTCCTAAACATTAGGCTAATTATTATTTATTGTCCCCGATGTAGAATCAAATTTACATAGTTGGCTTCACAGTCTGCTAAACAAAAGACTTTCATATTTACAATTCTGATCTCCCTGTCAAATCTCCTTGCAGAAATGAGTCTGCTGTCTTCATTGTCAAAGCCCCACTAGTTTAGTATACATGCCGATCATTAAATCAGTTAACCAGGCTAAAATTGCTATCAAATCACCTTTAGTACCTGCTGTCAACGCCATTTTTGAACAGTAACAGGAGTGACAGAAAACAGTGTACCGAGAACATGTATTGACACAATTGTATGCTTTGACATAAACTGTTTTATCATTTTTACCTTTTCATAAGCTGAGCGGAGAAAGAAGTATCTCACTCCGTTCAGCTGAAGTTGATCTGCTCCACTCAGATCTTGAGGGGCGTTTCTTTACATTCCAATCCCCTCAATCCCTTACATAACTAGACAATCATGCGCATCTATGTGCAGCGGTTCAGTGCTGTGACCGGATAGGGTTGGCGGTTCTGGTAAAACCAATGGAATCAAAATAAATCCTCTGGTACTCTGATCCTAGTACAAGTACTGTGCCGTGATGCCACTAGGCCACAGGCAGGCATCCTCCATTGAGAGGGCCTTGGGGAGTATATCAAGCTGCTGAAAATAACTCTAGCCTAAGTTACCAGAATGTATCTACATATACACATTCAGCTGACTGTGTTTTAGCCAATGTCTGCCCACATCCCAGGCTTAGTGACACCTGAAAGATGATGAGGCACTGCCCCTTTCATTGGAGTTTATGCGGGCGGTCCAAGGTTGCAATGGGATGTTCTAGGGTTGCCATGGCAATGACCCCATGCACCTGTAGGTCCGGTAGGATCAGCTGTCAGGGGTGTTGCCTGGGAAATACAGAAACAGGGTTATTTTTTCCGTTGGGTTCATTTTCTTGGTTCTGTGAAGGGAACATGACATCACCTAATTGGCGCCGAGCTAGACACTTTGAAATGTTATTGTGCCTGTGTGGTTACTGAAAGAAATCTATATTCAAGTAGGTCTATAAAAAAGTTTAAAGCAGAAATGAATCCTTACAGTATAGTGATTCCTTGCAGAATCTTTAGATGGGTAAACATATTCATTAATTAGCAAGTTGTTTTTTGTATAGAAACGTTCCAATGACATTCACAGTCCTCTGAAGACTAATGCAAGTTCCAAAATTGAACTCATGTTTTGAATGAGTTAGTATTATGTACTGTATATACACTTACGTAGAGATGACAGTAAGACTAATCATGCTTGGTATATTCATTTAAATGTCTATATTATTTCTGAGTAATATTTCTGTGTATTATGTTTTATTGTTTTTCTGTACACTCTTTGCTAGTTCTTACGATGATGAATGTGGGAGCAATTTGTCAGATTATAAACCACACAGTCAGTCAGTGAAGAAAACAGAGAAAAAAACTGTGAAACAGAGAGAGAAAATTGCTGCCCACAAAATGAGGTGGAAACAGATATGCCCTTCTAATCTCCTGCCAAATGTATGACCACATTAAGAGACACGGATCAGGCAAATCCACAAAGAATTTGGAGGCATCCCATATCTTTTAGGTGAAATATCTCAATTGTAAACATAACCAATATTTGTCTCTTTATTTATATTCCCTTGGCATTAATAATTTTTGTACAATGTAATTAGATGGGCAGTATGTTGATGAAGATGTAGAGGAGAAAAAGCTTTATTGTCCTGTCTCTTTTTCCTTCTCTGTCTCTCTCTCTATTCTCTCTCTCTCCTTCTCTCTCTTGTCTTATGTCTATGTAGAGTGGTTATGTTTTCTGCCAAGGGGAACCTGAATCATCTCTCTTCATTTATTTTTCTCCCTCACTCTCTCCCTCCTCTTTTTCTCTTTCTTCCCCGTTCTGTCTCTCCTCCTCTATACACCTCTCTCATCCTCCAGGCAAGAAAAAATGCTGTCTTGTGTTTACATGTGGTCAGGCCAAAACAACTATAACAAACCCAAATCTCCATCAGCCCACCCTCCTCTCTCTCTGTGTCTCTCTATGTCTTTGTTCCTCCCTATCTCGATATCTACTGTATCCACCTATTTATCTATCTGTCTGTCTGTTATCATCTATCATCTTTGTTGCTTTTTTTACTCTCCCCCTCTCATTTTTTCTCTGTCATTTTACTCCAGTCTTCCAACAAGCCCCATATACAGGATGATATTCCTCTCCGGCAAAAGGATGATAAACCTTAACAGGAGCCATAATAAGTGCCATATGATTTACAGTGCCTCTACAATTAGCCTGGTAGCAGCGCGCTCTCATAAGCGGTCTGCTAGAATGGAGACCTCGGTGGAGACTCGTGTGTATTGCGTTTTTATGATGCATGCGGAAAATATTAGGAAGGTATTATGGGCTAGCTGATATGTTGACTCATAGATATGATATCACAGAGACGACTGTATTTGATTGATAGGACGCCTTCTCATGGGCGGTGATCACATGCTTTTCACGGTTATTTGGGTCATTATGTGATTCATTGTGATTCATTATGTTCCTCTAACATGATTCACATCCTACTGTATCAATAGAGATCCAAATCATGTCATGTTTACTGTGTAATATAAGCATTATACAGCGCAACTTCAATCTGCGTCAGTGTGATATGTTTGCACTGGGGTCCATCAATCACAATTCTTTGTGGGTCGGCTACTGAAAATGGAAAATATGTCCCCTGTTAGTTTTTGATAAGAGCCGCTGTGATTGTGACACTAACTTACACGGAGCCCTTATCTCTTCTACCTCCAGCGAGAGAGGAGAATGTGGCGACGTTCCGTGGTTCTGAGTACTTCTGCTACGACCTCTCTCAGAACCCCATCCAGTCGTCAAGCGACGAGATCACGCTCTCCTTCAAGACGTGGCAGAGGAACGGCCTCTTACTCCACACGGGGAAGTCAGCCGACTACGTTAACCTGGCCCTCAAGGACGGGGCGGTGAGCCTGGTCATCAACCTGGGCTCCGGGGCATTCGAGGCCATTGTGGAGCCCGTCAACGGGAAGTTCAATGACAACGCCTGGCACGACATCAAGGTCACGCGTAACCTCCGACAGGTAACCAAGGACACAGAGGAGTCCCGGGTTCAGGACTGCTGTTGATTCATAGTGATGTATTCAATGATTAGTAGTAATGTCTTGGGTGTTCCTGTATAGTAATACTTTTCCATGTTCTCAGAGGATTGCAGATAGTTAAGGATGCTGGATCGTTTATAACGCTCATATAAATTACAATATTGAGTAATCGTTTAGGTTGCGAGATTACAGTGTCTTTGAATTGATTCATTATAATGGATGGTTATTGATATAGCTGTAGCACCTTATTTCTAAGTGCCATAAATAGTACATCAGTTACACATGATGTAGTGTTGGTACATGTTCTGTGTGAGACACTGTGAGTTAGATGGTGTAGTATTTAATGATTGTCTGTACGGTTTGATAGTGTTACCCCTCTATGTTACTTCCTAGCTGCCAGTGACTATGGGCATAATATAAGAAACCCAGATGCCATAGTGATTGATAGCTTAGTTGTGGAACAGACACTGAGGCTCTGTATTTCTCTCTCTTATCTTCATGTTGAACTTGAAGACTTCTATATTCCCTGAATTTAAGCATATCTGATGCTCATCTGTTTTTAGACTCGCCTAAGCTGACACTTCTATCAAGGGCATGGCCCCTATCTGGTTGCCTTTAGAAAGGGGATGTTTTCCTATATAAACCGCTGTGTAGGATACTATCCTCTATAAAGACACAGAACCTAAGCAGACAGAGATTAAGACATCCATTGTGTCAGCAAACATGCAGTGACTTGGTGTGACTGACAATAACCTGTTAAAGAGTTGTAAATACATTTAAGAAAAGAATGGAACACATTCTTAAAACAGGTTGACCTCCATTGTTACTCTGTCGGTTTAGAGACGGTGATTGCAGTTCTGTTAATCATGAGGATGAGACACACATACTGCTATTAGATATTGTACTGTGATGGACAGACAGTGTTAGCTCAGCATCACGGAGCAGGAGAGCAGGTCAGGGATGTCTGGAGTTGGACTGGTTACACACCAGATTAGAAACAGGGAGAGAACTGGCAGTTGAGACCTGTTTAGTAGATGTGGCGAGGCTTTGTGTCGCCATCTGGTATGTAAGTACAAGTCAACTTGAAGAAGTAGAGATAATTCGGTTTCCAGCTGTAAAAGTGAAAGCACAGTGACTAGTTGACAGCTGTTTGTAGAGAGGGACAGGGCAGGGCGTTTCCTCAACCAGTTGAATGGAGCCTTGCATGGAGGTGAAGAGAGGCGGACAAGTAAGTAGTGTTTCTTTCCTGACATTAACAGGGGCATTTTTTAAAGAATGTAGCCCAGCAGCTACCTCCGCTTAAGGAACACTTACTTCCAGACAAGAGGCTGAGCTATGCTCCTCTTTTATTCTCTCTCTCTCTCCTCTCCGCCTGTCTTACTCTCTCCTCTCCGCCTGTCTTACTCTCCCTCTCCGCCAGTCTCTCTCCTTTCTTTGAGGAGACCCACTTTGTTAGACTAACACTTACCATTCATGAAGTACTAAGTCACATTATTTACTTACTAACGAACCGTTATCTAACAATTAACCAATGTACTAACGATCATCCTACTTTTCCTACATCATTGGGTTTTGATTTAGTATTCTTTTTCCTCCCATCCCTTATTAACAAGCGTTTTGTTCACTATTCTGTTGGTTTCCTTTCTTCCCTCTTCTTCTCAAAGCAATCAGGCATTGGACTCGCTATGGTAAACAAACTCCATTGTCTGGTAGATATCATTCTTATTGTCTTTTTTTGGGTTTGCCGTGTGTCCCTCTCCCCCCTCTCTTCTGTTTCTTTTTGTACTTTGAGTTTCATCCTAGACACTTCTTATCAAAAAATGAGGAAATGGGTTTGTATTACCAACGGCTTTCTTCACTTCTCAATATCCTCCCTGTCCTTGGCCTCCCAGACCCCCCCCCACACCCCCCCCCTCTCTTTTTTTTCCCCACTACGGCTTTTACTTGTTTTTAGTTTTTATTCCTCATCGCGACGACGTTTGCAGATGTTCTACGAGTCTCAAAAGAATCCGATCTGACTTTTGATCTTTTGTCAGGGATACGTAAGTTTTTCCACCAAATAAAATCCTCCGCATTTTTTGTGAGGACTGTCTCCAAGAACTGACAGAAGCTCTACCACAAATCATTCAACGAGAGTGACTACTTCTTCAACAAGCAGCAGGCAAACTGGGGTCCGGACTGTTAAACACTAAACAGAGACAAAATGGCATCCCAATGACAAAATGGCGACCCTTTCTTTACAGGAGCTCTGACAGTTGTTTCCAATACACGCAGTCTGGTGCATGGCATGCCCACCACTGCTCTCCAACATCCTTTAACTTCCTGATTTGTGACATCATATGACCTTTACCCTCTGACTACCCTTTCACCCTACTCACCCATAACCACTAACACTTTAACACATTCACTGACCTTCCACCTGTCACCCACTGTCACTGTCCTATCCCCCCCCCCCCCCCCCCCCCCCCCCCCCCCCCCCCCCCCCCCCCCCCGCCCTGTGTGTTGTGTTTAAGGCATGCTGGTGACACTGGTGTCTGTGTGTTGTGGCCGACATCAGTCCCTTCCTTTCCCCGTCACCGGTCTTGATTGGTGCATGAGCCCTGTATCCCGATTGGCTTGATCATGCTTTGTATGATGTCATTAGATCATTTATACCCCTTACATGTCAAACTAATTTGTGTTTTTGTGAACTTCTGAAAAACGAGAGACCTTGGTTTGCACATTTGTAAAGTTGTATAATAATGGTCCCGATGTAATGCATGTATGTGTTTAGGAGCGAATGTGTGAAAATAAGAGTGAATGTGTGTGCGTAATTATGTGTGTGTGTGCATATGTGAGTGTGCTTGTGTGTGTGTGTGTGTGTGTCTGTATGTATGTGTTAATGATTGTTTGTAGTTAGAATTTAAACCCTGAATCTTAAGACAAGTACAAGCAATTTGTCCTTGGCAATTTGTCCATTTTACTAACCCTCCCTCCCCCAACCTGAACTATCCAAACAGAACGAGAATCCATTCTCTTACCCCCATCAAAGATAAAGAAAATATACTTCTGCTCTGCCATATCTTCTTTATCTGTCCTGTAAAACTTACCTATGACTAAGATACCAAAACGTTGTCTTAACCAAACGATCAAACTATCGCTCCAAGGTACAAACGCCACTAGCCCATACGATCTCAAGTGAATTCCTAATTGCATAATAGAAATACCAGATATCTATAGACATCCAGCCATAGCAGACCAAGGATAGAGGTGTAGGGATCCTATACGTATTGCGCAGAGAGTTTTACCCAAGTGGTTAATGGTTTGGCTTTGGCATGTGCTACTCCTATGACAGGTGACTATCTCCGTGGACGGGATCCTCACCACGACAGGGTACACCCAGGAAGACTACACCATGCTGGGGTCGGACGACTTCTTCTATGTGGGCGGGAGTCCTAGTACTGCCGATCTGCCTGGTTCTCCCGTCAGCAACAACTTCATGGGCTGCCTAAAAGAGGTAGGTTAACGTTGGTGGTACTTGGGGGGGGTGGTTACACGCACGAGTACGCAAGTGAAGAGACACACACAGACACACACACACACACGCAGGCAGCATCCGCATCCACTTATCTATTCAGAGACGTTTAAATATGTAAAATCAGCATGGTTTTCCCCTGCTAAGCAGCAGCAGCTATGAGAAATGAAATTGCATTATCAATGGAAGCTGCTGAGTTGGCTGACCGAGGAAAAAGTGCTCAGCATCCATTCAATATTCCTCAGCTTAATCTAATTCACAACATTCACAGCAGTTGTGTGTGTGTGTGTGTGTGTGTGTGTGTGTGTGTGTGTGTGTGTGTGTGTGTGTGTGTGTGTGTGTGTGAGAGAAAATGGCTCCCAAATATGTCTTGTTATTTGTCATTTGCAGTCTCAGCTTGAGAGTACAGCAGTGGAATACTGGATGCCAGACTTCATGTTCAGAATCAACAGAGAGAATGTCAGTGTGTGACTAATACAGCACGCTGTTGTTAGTTTAAGGGGCCGGGATTTGTTGTAACGCTTTTTACATTGCTATATCGCTTAAATTGTTTGGACTATATGTTCGTGGTGTGATTGAGAAAACATACATCTGTATGCTACAAATCTGCCCTTCAAAGATAAATGTCAGTAACTACACAGTTGTCAAAATTGAGCTTTTTTCATTGCTTTGGTACTTTTTTCACAAGTATGTGGTGATTTTTCATTACATAATACACAACTCACATTTTTTACATTGCTAGTCCTACTTACAAAACAACTGATTGTGCATTTGTTTTGTAAACATCTTTCACCACAGGATCATTGATTCAACCACTGTTTCTTTGAAATATAATGAGTACATTGATTAAGTCATCAAACCACAGCAGAATTCAATCCACTCAATGAAGTCAATGTAACAACCCATTAATTCAAGAGCAAACAATGCAGGACACATGTTTCAAAATGAGTCTTTGAAGAGTTGAAGGTAATCATTTACAGTACACTTTATCAGTTCACTATTATTATGTGTGTAAAAGAAATTATTGAAAAAATACATTGGACACGACCACAGTGTCTTCAGTGGTTATTTTAAGGTTTTTATTTTTCCCCCTCGAAGATTTCAGTTTGTTTTTCATTTGAATTGTTCACATTATAGGTAACATTAAAAGTGGAAAAAGTTCTGACATGATTTATCGTTGTCTCATTCTTTTACATCACAAAAACCTGGCATTTTCACAGGGTGTGTAGACTTTTTATATCCACTGTAACTGCTATCCAATAATAAAAGTGTGATCAATGAAGACATCTTCAACAATCATTCATACAAAAAGAATAACTAGGTTGCAACATAGGTTCTTTTTTCATTTCTTTCTTACAAATACTGTAAGAAAGAAATGAAAGAAGTTAATTGTTTGGCACACACACTATGCTAATGTGCGTCAGTGCTGTTTTTGGTATTTGGCCAATAGTTCCCGTTCACATCATACCGAATATCTTTGTTATTCTGGCATTGAGAGAAGTACTTTGATGTGGCGAATCCTAGTCTGACATTGGTCACCAGTGATGCCATGACATGGTGGCTTATCGATGGCCTAAAGGAAAGTGGCTGGCGGTCCTCTTCCATCATGAAAATAATTCCTCGGTAGGGTTGAGTAAAGGAGGGTGTTGGCGTTGGTATATGGTTAGAAATTGAGGATTGGTCTGAATCATTCCTGAGCCAGCTCTGCATGATGGAACCTAACATTATCCCATGTAATGTCATGGATGAACAAAATGAGGTTTGCAGCATTGTAGGACCCAAGAAGGGGTGCCATCCCCTCTTCATATATGGATATGCCCCCCCCCCCCACACACACACACGTTGTCCAGGCACATGGCCGGTTACTGCCGATGATTTTGCGCCCGCTTCATCAACGAAGATGTACTTGTGATGGTAGTAAGCACATTCGCTCCTATTCACAGCAGATCCGTCTCCAGGTTTAACCCAGTCCTGCGGCCCTCTGACTTCCTGCTCTGCTTTGCTGTATATCCTGCTTTATAACAAAAGACATTGCTAGTATTCACGGCTCCTCTTATATGGTGGCCAATTGTGTTTAGGTCCATGTTAATTAAATTTTCAGTTGAATTATGGACGGTCATTGTGTACTGTGTTTTACAGTGTTGTACCTAGGCATTGTGGTGGTCTTCAGTGGCTCAGTGTGTTAGAGCACTGCACTACCAAAACAAGGTTGTGGGTTTGAATCCCAATGAGGTCACAAAAATCTATGGACTTAGGGTGGCGATTCTGTAGTTTAGAATCTGAACATAGTAGGTAAAACAATGTTAAATGTATACAGTACATGAACCAATTGGTGATCAACTAAGAACAATGGGGTTAGTGATAGAAAAAGTATTTAAACAACAGAGAAGAATGTCCTATCCAAAATTTGCATGAACTTTGTATCTACATAATGTATTTCAGTGTGAAACTGGTTACTTTATGTTGTGTGTGGTACTCAGTCAATGTAAAATGTTGATGATCTGCTGTTTTTTGTACAAACCCGTCTCCAAAAAAGTTGGGACGCTGTGTAAAATGTAAAGAAAAACAGAATGCAATGATGTGCAAATCATTTTAACCCTATATTCAATTGAAAACAGTACAAAGACAACATATCAAATGTTGAAACTGAGACATTTTATTGTTTCTTTAAAATACATATGCCCACTTTCATGAACGCGGCGTCTTCCTGACTTAAGAGGAGAGGGACCGTCCGGCTTGTTATCAGCGCACAATTCAAAAGCCAGCATCCGTGATGGTATGGGGGTGCATTAGTGCACATGGCATGAGTGACTCACACATCTGTGAAGGCACCATTAATGCTGAACAATATATACAGTTTTGGAACAACATATGCTGCCATCCAGACAATGTCTTTTTCAGGGAAGGCCTTGCTTATTTCAGCAAGACAATGCCACGCCACATTCTGCACGTATTACAACAGCATGGCTCTGTAGTAAAAGAGTCTGGGTGCTAAACTAGCCTACCTGCAGTCCAAACCTGCCGCCCATTGAAAACATTTGGTGCATTATGAAACGAAAATACAACAAAAGAGACCCGGAACTGTTGAACAGCTGAAATCCTATATCAAGCAAGTATGGGAAAAAATTAACTTTCAAAACCTCAGCAATTGGTCTCCTCAGTTCCCAAACGCTTACTGAGTATTGTTAAAAGAGGTGATGCAACACAGTGGTAAACATGCTCCTGTCACAAATTTTGAAATGTGTTGCTGGCATCAAATTCAAAATGGTTAATGTATTTTCCCAAAAACTGTTTCAACATTTGTTTCAACACTTCAAATGTTGTTTTTATACTATTTTCAGTTAAATATAGGGATAAATGATTTGCACATCATTGCATTCTGTTTTTATTTGCATTTAACGCAGCGTGAGTTGTGAAAAACAACCACAAACTTGAGAAAATAGTTCCTAAGCAATAAAAAAAGTTCCTGTAGAGCTAAAATGGGCCAGCAAAAACACTTAGCCTAAATAAAAAGTGGGAGCATGTCATTTGCATGGGCTACTTCATTTTTACAGTGTAGTTTTCCAGTTGCTAAATCTAGAGGCAGTAGCCCCTAGGCTGGGGGATCTACAGTGCATAGATGCTAGATACACAGCTACTATTTCATTTAGTTATTTAATCCCATTACTAGTTACCATACTGATCCAAATTCATATGATCCATAGTTAGCATGTCTCTGTTAAATACATTGGCATCAATCAAATTGGTAGTGCAATCAGACCGGCAAGTTCCCATTTAATTTTCATATGTGAAATGGGACCAGGTTGGGACAGAAGCACATATCGGCAGACAGGTTGCAGTGTGATTTTGATTGCCTACTACAAGCTGAAAACGTCTGAGCGGGTTTATCTACTGTTCCCTCATTACATTTTATCTGATCTTGCTCTGGCTACTTTATGTTCTGGTGTTGTTGATGTGCACGGCTGAGGGGGAGAGAGGCGAGCTTCATGGTTGTTTGATCCGGACGCGTATGTTCCCGAATGGACTCTCATGGAATTTACATATTTAAATTAAAACATTCAGGGGGATTTTGTGGCTTTAACGAATGCTTTCTAATGATCTGAAGTCACACTTCTACTCCCTGCAAACACATTTCAGTTCAAAGTGAATGAGTTGGCCCGTGTGGTAAATGGCTTTTTACATACTGTGGATTTCAAGAGTGTACACACCCTTATTGAAATTGTATTTGTGCATTTGTTTTTCATTTAAATGCTGTTGATTACAATATCTTATTAAAGGTGGTAGAACGTATCTCATGACATGTCTCGATTTTAGCCTTTATGTAAACAAGAGCTGCATTTTCAATACTGGTGTGTAGACGTTTGATATCCGCTGTTGGCCAGCTGTGACTTGATTGGAAATTTTGCACAGGTCTGTGGAGGATTCAAGACTGACATTTGTATACATTTTTGCTGAGTGCAGCTTGTATTTTTTGTCAAAATTCAAATCATTATCTAACATTCTAGAAAAGTATGAAAACAAAAATTCTACTTTGTGTATGGTAGGAAGAATGTGAAAAAAGGGCATCATATTTTTACTGGGAGTGTATTTAACATATTTTAATACAATATGTTGCTGTCCATTTTGTGCCGTGTGTCTCTATTCCATCTCTGTCCACCTGTCTCCTCGTCATTTCTGCAGTCACCCCCAATGCAATGGCCACAATTTTTCTAATCATGTGTTCATCTCAGCGTACTGTATGCTGCTTATGACTTCCTGGCCCTTACAGAGACATGGATTTCCCAAGAAAATACTACCACTCCGGCTGCTCTCTCTTCATCTGTCTGTGTTTTCCCATAGTCCTAGAGCATCTGGCTGTGTTTTCCCATAGTCCTAGAGCATCTGGCTGTGTTTTCCCATAGTCCTAGAGCATCTGGTTGTGATGTAGGCACAGGGCTACTTGTTTCTGCAACTTGGAGATTCTTCTCTTTCTTGCTCACCTACCCATTTTCTCTTGAATTCCATGCTGTCATTGTGACCTTGCTATTGAAGCTCAGCATTGTCATCTGTCATCCGCCAGGTGAGCTGTGAGCCATCATTCCCAGATGATGGCTCCCCACTCATATTATTTGGTGACTTTCACTTTCCAATTCTCTTTCTACTCCTTACCTCTTTTGACCTCACCTTTTACTTGTCAACTCCTAACCACAAAGCAGGCAATGCACTCAATCTTATCTTTACTAGGTTTCAAAAAGCTGGGCGAAAATGGAGGAAAACAAAACTCCAGAATGACCTAGCATGCTTCCAGTCCCTTCTTGTTACCTTCTATTCCTCCCTATTTGATGCTAAAGCTATCTTTGATCACTCTAAATTCCAGGCTTCTTCCTCTAATCCCAGGCAACTCTTTTCCACCTTCTCCTCACTCCTTAACCCTCCACCTCCTCCCCCGCCATCTTCCCTCTCTTCAGATGACTTTGTCATCCAATTTCAAAAGAAAGTTGACGATATCCGCACCTAATTCACTCAGCCTTGCCAGCCCACTGGTCGGTCACAAGCCAAACTTGTCCACGCATTAATAGCATTTTCCCTGCTCGTACCAGATGATATCCTGCAGCTAGTGATGGCTGGCCACCCAACATCATGCCATCTTGTCCCTCCTCCCTCCTCCAGACCATCTCAGGAGACCTCCTCCCATTTCACACCTCCCTCATCAACTCTTCCCTAAGCACTGGCTGTGTCCCAACGGACTTTAAGATGGACTTTAAGAGTAGCTTCTTAAAGAAACCAACACTTGCCCCCTCTGATGTCAGAAACTATGGGCCACTCCACAGAGACTGCTCTCCTCTATGTAACAGAAGCCTAAGCTAGCTCTCTCCACCTTGTTCTTGTCCTACTCGAACTATCTGCTGCCTTTGACTCAGTGAACCGTAGCATCATATTTTCCACCCTCTCTGATTTGGGCATCTCAGGTTCTGCTCACTCTTGGATTGCTGCCCCATTCAGGGCAGTTCCCTGAGCCATGCAGTCAAAGCTCTTCTCTCCCCTGGCACCAAAATGGTGGAACCACCTTCACTTGGAGGCTCAAAAACAAATTTGGTAAAAGGAAGTACTTTGTTCAAAGTTTCTCAGTTAGGGTTAGATTCAATCCAGTGTCCAGTCACAGGGATTTGCTTCTTCACTAGTGTTAAAGACTAAACTGAGCATGTGCACGCTGAGTCACACAGCTTGTTCCTAATTGGAGATGTTGAGTGTGAAACAACTATCTTGTGTTTCAACTATCTCTGGCCTCCCCTTCTGACCTCCCATGCTTTTCAGTTTGAGATTACAATAAATTATTTCCCCCTAGAAATGTATGCCATTACTCATTTTCACCTCACCATGAAAAGCACTCTTCCATGTGAACATAATAGTGATCATATTAAACAAATTGTCTTTGTACATTACATGCAGGCCTTAAATTACCTTTTAATATTTAACCTTTTTCTCTTCCTTGGGGCATGTTTAAATGATCACTTTCCAACCTTTCATCTTCCTACACACCTTTTTAAAAACCTGCAACTGTGGTGATTCAAATCTCATTATCACAAACACTCCTTTCCTAAAGGACAGCTATTTTCTGTTGAAAGAGAGGATGGCAATTGAACCATTTCAAGGCCATTTTTGTGGAAAATAAGATAATTATTCAAATTATGAGATGGGTTCATGCTTTCTGTCCTCAGAAGGAATACTAAGGCTGCATCCCGAATGACTAGTCTCTACACACTACTCTGCTTTAGACCAGAGCCCCACTCATTCTGGTCAAAAGTAGCACCCTAACTAGGGGATAGGGTGTGATTTTGGAGGCAACTAACCAAGTCTATTATTGTGTGATGATGTGCTGATTACAGTCATGTGGAGGAGGAGGGGGAGGTTGACCTTTAGAATGCCGTGATGCCGTCGTTCTGTTCTGTTATGTAGGCCATTGAGTCTTATGTAATGAGTACAATCCCTGTGATGAAATCATGTTTCAGCCACGGCATGGACAACTATATCATAGAGCCATGCTTGTAGTTTAATAATTTTCAGATTGTAGAGTCATTCACCCAATGCCTAGCGACCCCATCAACGACCTCTTTGCGTAACAAATAAGGTGTATGTTTGACAGTTGCAGGACCTGGTTTTGTTTACCGATTGAGGTTTAAATGTGTTGGAAATGAATGCCGCACTACGTTAAGCTGGTCACAATAGGGTTTTCTGTAATGTAAGCGCTCTATGATACTTCTGTGATACATTGGTGGTCAGCTAAATGCTGATCTTTTCTGGCTACAGTCAGAATCAGCATGAACAAATTAAAAAGAATCAGTCTAATTTGGGTACCCTGTATTTTCTGTGGTTGTGTGTCGCGCGATGGGGAATCAGACATGTGGTCTGTCAAAGACTGATACCTTAACTGAACCGAGCCAAAGATCCCCAGCCAAATGGTACTGAGTACAAACAAACCAATAAGAAACTCTCATTAACTGGACAGAAAAAAAACGAAATGTTGCTCTTTTTTTCACACAGGGACACTGAGTCTCCTGTAGTGTGGGCAAAAGGCTGTGAAAGACTGTGGAGGAGCTGTGCAGTACCAGTGACTGGGGGTCATTAAGAAGCTACGGGAAAGCATGGGAGCAGGGCACAACCATATTAGGAGTATCTAGGAATGAGCTGAGGAGCTGAAACACTCAGTCAAACAGATAAAAGACGAGAGACAGGGTGACTTTCCCGTGTGTGTGTGTGTGTGTGTGTGTGTGTGTGTGTGTGTGTGTGTGTGTGTGTGTGTGTGTGTGTGTGTGTTGACTGCACAGGAGGGAGGGCTCTCAGTACAAGGTGCTGGGTGCGACGGGTGTGAGGGCGGTGTCCTGCCTGTCCACCCTGGAGCGACCAATAAATCAACTAAATGATTGTCTCCTTTTGTCCGGCCGGGGGAGGTGGGAGAAGGGCCGCATAGGGGTGACAGAAACATAGTCAGAGCCTGTTCTGGGTGACCTTTAAGGGACAATCTGCTATCTGAACAATAAGGCGGAGACTGGTGAGATCCTAGTGTGATCCAGTATGGTAAAATAAATAGTGTCCCTCTACTAGTAAAACATAACCCTGTCGCAATCTTTCAAACCAAATTCCAAGAAAACGATATGCTCTTACAGAATGATTTAACGTCACTGCGCAATGTCAGCTGCATGCGATGTAGTGAACTGTCATCAAGTAGGCAGTATTCCCTTGTATGTTGTGGTTAAGTGAGAACACCAACATTCCAAGGATGGGGATAGGCATGAGAGTAGGGTTGGATATGCCGAATCAGGAGAGAAAGAGCGTGGAATTCGGCTGATGGGAGAGATGATAGGATGAGAGAAGACAATGTTGCCATGGAAAGAGAGCGAACTAAGATTGTGACAGACCATCTGGGTTGTGGGTTATAGGTTGAGATTGGAAGAGACAAAAAGTGAGAAGCAGGACAGGTTGATGAGGGCAGTTAGATAGGTGAACTTCACAGTATGGAATTTCAAAGAGGACACAGACAGTCCCAAATGTTGCCAGAGACCCGTTATTTCCCATGGGTTGTGTGGGCAGGGACACTAGATTTGTAGGTTTGCCGAAACTAGGTAAGGTGCATTCATTAAATTGCATAGTGGGTGCATAGTGCACTGTGTGGATGCTGGAATTATTTGGAGAGTGGACAAACACATGGGTAGATAACAGGAGCACCTTAGGGAAAAATGACTGACAATGACTGTGATTGGTTGTGTTTATGCCAGGTTAAACACCACTTTAGTACATGATGAAGCACAAACAGGCCTAGGAAATCATAGGTTAATGAATTAATAGGGATTGTATAATATATATATATATATATATATATATATATATATATAATTGACTATATGTAAATAATAATTTATTTTACTAATACAAAACAATTAACCTTACTGTTAAGAAATGTAATCTGTTTTCTGGAGAAATTTGTGTTCTTACTTTCATTCATTCTTTACAAACAAAGTAGTAGTGGAGTAAAAGAAAATGTAAAATGAGCAGATATTTGTGATGGGTACCACAGTTGGGAGCTCATTATGCATTTGTTGGTTCTATTCTTTAAGAAACATAGGTATGTTTCATTTAGGCCTACTCTAGCCATTTTGACATTATCTACTGAAATTATATCATCCTCTGGCTGCACAATGGTCTAACACATTGATTCAAATCAGAAAATTGAGAGTTAGGTCAAGTATGTGTATATCTTGCAGAATTTCTCATTTAAATTTTCCACACCAGTGTCCTAGCCAACGTTAGCCAACTAGCTAAATCTAAAGTATTTTGCGGTCCTCAAACTGACATGGTTGCAAACCAAGTTTTATGCTGCCACCTAATGAGCTGGAGGTATGTCAATTAAACAGTGCCTCTGTGGTATTATTTATTTTTTTATATAGGAAACAACATTTTGTGTTTTATTTAGAAGTATTAAAAAAAATGTATGTAGCAACTGCATATTGTCCCTTTTAACTGTATTCAAGAGAAGGTTACAGATAAGTTGTTGTTGGTAGAAATCATCTACAGTATTTGGCTTGAGGGACATTTCTGATTCTCTTTTAAAACTTCCAACACTGTGAGACTGTAAATATATTGTCTCCCAGCAGTTAACCTCCGACATGAATTTTCAAAAATCTGTATCAGCAATGTAAATCTGTCAACAATGGGGTTGATCAACAGCATTAGTATGAATCACCATGTGATTTACCAGGGAACTGGTGGTGTGGAGTCAGGCTCATTCCCAAAGAGAAGGGCTCAACAGAAATGTACTATTTAGGGAATAGGGTGCTCTGGTCATCAGTAGTTTATTATAGTCAATAAGTTGCCTCAGGTCATCAGTAGTTTATTATAGTGACTAGGTTGGCCTTTGGTCATCAGCAGTTTATTATAGTGACTAGGTTGCTTCTGGTTATCAGTAGTTTATTATAGTCAATAAGTTGCCTCTGGTCATCAGTAGTTTATTACATTGAATAAGTTGCCTCTGGTCATCAGTATTTTACTATAGTGAATCGGTTGCCTCTGGTCATCAGTAGTTTATTATAGTCAATAAGTTGCCTCTGGTCATCAGTAGTTTATTACAGTGAATAAGTTGCCTCAGGTCATCAGTAGTTTATTATAGTGACTAGGTTGGCCTTTGGTCATCAGCAGTTTATTATAGTGACTAGGTTGCCTCTGGTTATCAGTAGTTTATTATAGTCAATAAGTTGCCTTTGGTCATCAGTAGTTTATTACATTGAATAAGTTGCCTCTGGTCATCAGTATTTTACTATAGTGAATCGGTTGCCTCTGGTCATCAGTAGTTTATTATAGTCAATAACTTGCCTCTGGTCATCAGTAGTTTATTACAGTGAATAAGTTGCCTCTGGTCATCAGTAGTTTATTACATTGAATAAGTTGCCTCTGGTCATCAGTAGTTTATTACAGTGAATAAGTTGCCTCTGGTCATCAGTA
>JACXGI010014819.1:0-18425 GCA_016801175.1 Esox masquinongy | reverse complement strand
CTAAGTGAAAATGTCCAAATTGGGCCCAATTAGCCATTTTCCCTTCCCGGTGTCATGTGACTCGTTAGTGTTACAAGGTCTCAGGTGTGAATGGGGAGCAGGTGTGTTAAATTTGGTGTTATCGCTCTCACACTCCCTCATACTGGTCACTGGAAGTTCAACATGGCACCTCATGGCAAAGAACTCTCTGAGGATCTGATAAAAAGAATTGTTGCTCTACATAAAGATGGCCTAGGCTATAAGAAGATTGCCAAGACCCTGAAACTGAGCTGCAGCACGGTGGCCAAGACCATACAGCCGTTTAACAAGACAGGTTCCACTCAGAACAGGCCTCGCCATGGTCGACCAAAGAAGTTGAGTGCACATGCTCGGCGTCATATCCAGAGGTCGTCTTTGGGAAAAGACGACCTCTGGATATGTTGTCACATGAAAAGATATAATCAAATATTTACAAAAATGTGAGGGGTGTACTCACTTTTGTGAGATGCTGTAGGTACACATAACAAGAAACAGACAAAATAGCAGCACAGACATTTGATGCCAACTCAGCTAGGATTAAAAGCCAGAGCAAAAAGGTCTGTCTTTAGCAATGACTTAAAAGTGTGTATAGTCTGGGCATTTCGAATATGCAGTGGTAGGCTACTCCAGAGGATGGGACCACCCACCACAAATGCTCGGTCCCCTCTTGTTTTTAGCCAGGCTTTTGGGACAACTAGAAGTAACTGGTTAGCTGACCTATTTCAAATCACAGACTGATGACCAGACATTCTCTTTCAGATCACAGACTAATGACCAGACATTCTCCTTCAGATCACAGGCTGATGACCAGACATTCTATTTCAGATCACAGACTGATGACCAGACATTCTATTTCAGATCACAGACTGATGACCAGACATTCTCCTTCAGATCACAGACTGATGACCAGACATTCTCCTTCAGATCACAGACTGATGACCAGACATTCTCTTTCAGATCACAGGCTGATGACCAGACATTCTCTTTCAGATCACAGGCTGATGACCAGACATTCTCCTTCAGATCACAGACTGATGACCAGACATTCTCCTTCAGATCACAGACTGATGACCAGACATTCTCCTTCAGATCACAGACTGATGACCAGACATTCTACTTCAAAATTTGCTAGCATAGCTGAATTCATGGTTCCTTCAAAGATGGCAAGTCTTCCTGGTCCTAAGGCAGCAAAGCATCCCAACATCATCACACTACCATCACCGTGTTTGACTGTTGGGATAAAGATCTTGTGAAATGCTGTATTTGCATGACACCAGACATAACGGGACCCATGTCTTCCAGAACCTCCACTTTTAACTAGTCTTTCCACAGAACATTATCTCAAACAGCTAGGGGATCATCAATATGTTTTATTTTTATAAATGTGAGACTAGAACTATTGTTTCTCTTAGCAGTGTTTTGCATGCTGCAATTCTCTCATTAATTTCCATTTCTGCTCAGTCGCTTTCTTGCTGTTGAATCATGAACGCTGACATTAGCTGAGGCTAGAGAAGCTTGCAGTTCCTTAGATGTTGCCCTGGGTGCTTTTATGACTTCCTGGATAAGGCATTGTTGCACCCTTGGAGGAATTTCGGTAGGCCGACCACTCCTGGGAAGATTCACGACTGTTCCAAGTTTCTCCATTTGGAGATTATGTCTCTCACTGTGGTTCATTGGAGTCCCAGCGTCTTAGAAATGGCTTTGTAAACCTTTCTAGACTGATATATATGAACTTTTTTTCATCTCTTCCAGAAATTCTTTCGATAGTGGCATGGTGTGCTGCTTGTTGAGACCTTGTAGCCTACTTCACATTGATGGTGAGGATTTAAATAAGTCATGTTTCGATTGAACAGGGCTGGCTGTAATCAAGCCTGGGTGTGTCTGATCTAACTGAACCCAATGATCAATTGAATTTGCATAATGGGTTGTTTGAGTAACTAAGGCGTCATTCACTTTTTAATTCTAGTTTGGTGTTGGATAACTTTTTTCCATCAAAAAATAAAATTATAATTTAAACACTGATCTTGGTGTTTACTCTGGTTCTCTTCGTCATATATAACATTTTGTATGAAGTTCTGTGTCCATTCAGCGTGACAAATATGCAATAATTGAGGAAATCCCAAAGGAACTTTTTCAAGCAGCTTAAGCTGAGAAGAGGTTTTTACTATCCACTAATGTCTGTCTTGTACTAACGTGAAGTCATCTACATTACTACCATTACCCTGCAGGTACTTGATGCCTTGAGGTTTATCACCCACTACAAACAACTGACAACACTGTGAACTCTATATTGCTGCTGCCTGGTCTTCACTGACTTTGTGTCGACTTGAACACGGGTATACTTTGGTCTACAAGGCCATTTTGGCAAAGCTGCCACTTTATCTCTGTTCTATTGTAAGTAAGGACAGAAAGTAAACACCACTTACGGTCTCGGTATTACTTCTAGCAATTCTTAGAATAAGAACAGAAAATGGAAATGGCTGTTTTAGTTACCCAGCTACCCAACTCAGCTGCTTTCTTTACAGGCCAGTAGTAAACTCAAAGATCTTCCTTCCTCTGAAGATTTGAAATTATTGAGTCACATGTTAATGAGAAATGTGACTGTCACTAGAACCTCATGAACATTCACATTATTTAATTAACAACACTTGTTTATGATATTGTCTGTGAATATGCTTAGGGTTATGTATGATATTGTCTGTGTGTATGTTTATGATTATGTATAATATTTGTATGATTATGGTTATGTATAATATTGTGTATATGTATGTATATGGTTATGTATGACATTGTCTGTATGTATGTTTATGGCTATGTTTGATATTGTTTTTGTGTAAGTTTATGTATGATATTGCCTGTGTGTATGTTAACGGTTATGTATGATATTGTCTGTGAGTATGTTTATGGCTATGTTTGATATTGTTTTTGTGTGTATGTTAACGGTTATGTATGATATTGTCTGTGTGTTGTAACATCTGCTCCGTGTGGCACCGCAGCTCCTCTTCCTATTCGGCGTTCCACCTCGCCGGTGTTCTAACCACCGGCCGGAGAGTGATGGTTATGTATGATATTGTCTCTATGTACTGTATGTTTATGGTTATGTATGATATTGTCTGTATGTACTGTATGTTTATGGTTATGTATGATATTGTCTGTATGTACTGTATGTTTATGGTTATGTATGATATTGTCTCTATGTACTGTATGTTTATGGTTATGTATGATATTGTCTGTATGTACTGTATGTTTATGGTTATGTATGATATTGTCTGTATGTACTGTATGTTTATGGTTATGTATGATATTGTCTGTATGTACTGTATGTTTATGGTTATGTATGATATTGTCTCTATGTACTGTATGTTTATGGTTATGTATGATATTGTCTCTATGTACTGTATGTTTATGGTTATGTATGATATTGTCTCTATGTACTGTATGTTTATGGTTATGGTATGATATTGTCTTTATGTATGTTCATGGTTATGTATGATATTGTCTGTATGTGTGTTGATGATTATGTTATGATATTGTCTCTATGTACAGTATGTTGATGGCTATGGTATGATTTTATCTCTATGTATGTATATGGTTTTGTATGATATTCTCTGCATGTCTGTTGATGGTAATGGTATGATAATGTCTCTCTGTGTGTTTATGGTTATGCCTGATAATGTCTGTGTGTACTGCATTTTTATGGTTGTATGTTGTATATTGCCTGAAACACTGTCCTTTCTCCGTTAGTAAGCATCATTGTCTGGTAGTGGATGCAAAGTATAACTGGAAGCCAGTGTAGTTAGAGGAGGAGGGGGTTACATGCGGTGAACGTGTTGTGGTTGAACAGGCCGTGGCATTCTGGGAGAGGGAAGGTTGTACTCTACGAATGATGTACAGCATGAACCTGGAGGTCCATGATATTGGATAGCAAATAATAAGCAGCAATGCCAACTTGTGTACTACCATGACGGTCAAAGTGGGCGTTCAACCTAGCCATCTACAGATGAACTTACTAACTTTAAGTCACACTGGGTAACAGTGTCTGCAAAATTACTACAATGTCATCTAATACAGTGTCAGAGTATTCTCTTGTTAACATAATTACTCTTGTTGGATTGACAGCATTACAATTTAATGTTCAACTGAAGATAATGAGATGGAAGGAGTCAGCTGATGGACCTTTGGGGTAAGTTGTTTCTTATTGACAAAACACACGTGGAAAGCCTGGGAAAGCCATGAGTACAGCGATCAATGGTTTCTACCCATAGATTATATTGTGAGTGTACAGTTAATTAATGCCAAATATTAGGAGTTTTGGATTACGTGCTTGCGTAGGTAACATAATAGTCCTCACTTCTAAGGTAACTTTTGACCTCTTCCAACCCAGTCAAGTAAATCTTATTGAGTTTAACCTTTCAGATACACTTGCAACCATAATGAACCTAATCCTGAATAATGAACGGCCCTCCAGATTGGATAAAGATTTTCAACTGTGTGCTTGAGAAGCTTGTTCCTCATTTGTGAGAAATACTCATTGAAATATGAGTATTTCTTGAAATAACAAATACTAATTATTTCTCTCCATCCTCTTTCTCTAACCTGGTCTTTTGTTCAATTATTGTATTATTAGAACATGTATTTGTTTAGGGTTATCAAAAAACAAATGATTAAATACTTTTAAATTAATGATATGTACCTCATGAAGCAGCAGTAACAATGTACAACAGAGCAGCAGAAATACTGAGAAGCAGTAACAATGTACAATAGAGCAGCAGTAACACAGAGCAGCAGTAACAATGTACAACAGAGCAGCAGTAACACAGAGCAGCAGTAACAATGTACAACAGAGCAGCAGTAACACAGAGCAGCAGTAACAATGTACAAAAGAGCAGCAGTAACACTGAGCAGCAGTAACAATTTACAACTGCGCAGCTGTAACAATGTACAACTGAGCAGCAGTAACACTGAGCATCAGTAACAATGTACAACAGAGGCCTGCAATGTGTGGTATCTAGGCCTAGCAGTAGAGGCCCCCCGCATGGTCGGAGCCCCTCCCCCAAACCCCCCAAAACGTATCTCCATCTATTATCTTATACCACTGCCTCCTATGTCAATAGACTGATGGCTGTCAACCTTTAAATATATATATATATTCAGTAATGGAAAAGAGAGAAATTAAAAAAGTTGAAACTACAAAAGCACAGTCGCTTCAGCACAATTAATGGACAGCGCTATATAGCCAATTGATCATTGAACACCAAGGACAGCGCTATATAGCTCTGTGCTGGGGGGAGATTAGGAGAAGAAAGGCAACGATTACTGCTGGATCCAAGCAGTGATGTCGCGCACTGTTAATTTTTGGCACATGTTTTTTGATTTTGTCTAGTTTTAGTCATTTTGACTAAAATGTCTTTCAGTTTTAGACACATTTATATCATTTGAATTATAATTTGCCCAGTTATTGTCGAAAGGATGAAAAGAGTGTGTCATTTTAGTCAATAAAATGCTATGTTTTAGTCACATTTTAGTCCAATCACAATTATTGTCTCATTAACCTATAGTAGCCTAAACACATCACTATATCAAATAAGGCCAATGGAACATAAAATGTTACAATGTTACAATGCTTACAATGTTAATATTGCCTACAATTAGGCCTATTTCTTAACATTTTAAGCGTGGCATTGTGCACAGGATGGAAGCGTGACATTTCTGAAATGTTACTAGCCAGTGAAAAATGTGCATTGCACTCGAGTTATTTTTCGAGCAGTTTAATCGACATGGATGGAAACATCAGTTCGAAATGTAAGATGAGGGGAGAACAGAAGATTCAAAAACGTTTTGATAGTTAAAAAATTCAAGTACCCCTTACTGCAGTGTACAATTCGGCGTGAGGATCAATGTGGGTGGAGTCAAACGTTTGACCCCGCCCACATTTGACCCCGCCCACCGTTTTCTAGTCCATCAGAGGTTTGACAGTCACACACTGAATACAAACACACACATTTGTGCAAGGCACATGTTGAATACAGATGTACTTCATTTTTGAAGATCGTAAGAAATAGTATATTAAGTGATACCTGCCAGAGTATGTGAGCAGAGAGCTGATAGAAATCCCGCTCATCACTCTCGAGCGAAGTTTACGCTCTGCTCCACCGCTTCACGTCTTTCATAGCTCTTCTCAAAACCGCTATTCACTCACAGGAAAAATAATTGCCACTACAAATTATTAAATATGGTAGTAGTTACATTGTGTTAATTAGCTATAATATTATTGAAAAACTACACTATAAGAAAACGTTTCCACTCGTTACACGCGGTACTTTTAATATAAGCATCTTGTCCCGGCTGCTGTCTTGAATCGTAGATTTAAAGCAGAGTGGGTGATAAGGGATGATCTAAGCCCCGAATGTACTGTGATCCAAGCGACACCTCTGCCAAAGATACTGACAGGCTTCACTTATAGTATCAATAAAACATATGGTATCAGGCAATAGGTGGTGTGTAAATAATTTGTTTACGTATTTATTCAGAAGCTCTCAAAAGTTTATGACAATTATGAATTCTGATTCTTGCATATTTAGTAATGGACAAATACGATCAGTGAAAAAAATAGATTTTTGAAGATTACATTGAGCTTTTTTACATTGAACACCAAAAGCAGTGCGTTAATACTGGTTTAGTTTGCGCCATCGGTTTGCTCGCTATTGTAGCTCAGCAAATTCAGCTATTGTGTGTGTGAACCCTACCAACATAAAAAACGGACCGGATTAACCCCATGTTAGCTACATGCACTGAGTGCCGTTCAGAAGGTTGACACGAACACTGTCACCTTGCCAGGTAAGGAACACTACATACACTGCAAGCTTCTCATTGACTCAAATTCAGACAGTTGCAAACACTGGTAAATGCTACTGTAGCTAGCTAGCAAACAAAGTGTGACCTGTAATTCAATGCAGCGAAAATGAAGATTGGTGACGATTATAAATGTGTCCTATTGTATTGAGCGGTAGTAGTAAAGAAATGTCTAACAAATCCTTTGAGGTAATTACTGAAAGTCAACAACCAATGACACACTCCCTCAGATTCCCACACATGCACTGTAGTTATAGTACCTGCATGATGTGCCACTGCTGAGGAAAGGACTGAACCATTGTTAGGCAATGGGTGGCAATCGCAATCTTTTCAAACTTAAAAACGCGTTATTAAGTGTATTTAATGAGCGTGCTATTATCAAGTGCTTTCATTGTGTGTTATTAATATTACTGAAATTACATAGTTATGTTTACAGTGATATATTTGGGAGGGACAAATCATAGTTTTCCCAGTAAGGAAAATCTGTCTGGAAGACGAACAAATGTAAATAATCATCCGGAGTTACTAATCTTATCACCTTTATCTTTGGTTGATAAACAAACATAGCAGCGCCCACAAAGGTGTAAAGTAACTTCTAGAAAGTTTTTACACAACGATTCTGACCTGTTGTCAGCTCTCCCATGATATGGTAAGATGTTCTAGTCGCTAATATCATTAGTTTTTGTGTCAGATGTATTATATTTATTTTAGAAAAACATGAATGCTAGTGTTGGCTGCCTGTTGGTACATAAGTAACACTTCTTGTCCCGATTTGAACGTTTGCTACATCGTTAATATCATAGTGTAGATCTTCAAACAATTACAATGAGGAAATTAAGTTGTAAACACTGTTTGAGCGAAATGTGAGTAAATAAAAGCGCGGTCTGACCAGTGATCGTACGCTTCAGGGACCACTCTAGCCTGATCACACTGGTGTGATCGTATGCGTCCAAGTGTTAAATACACTATAGAAAAATAGCAAAAAAAAGATTAGCCCCCTCTCCATTTTTAACTCCCGCCTCAGTTACTTCGTCCTGGCGCCAGGCCTGCAGACACCACACCACACCACATGCAAGTGCGTATATATTGGGATGATGCACTTTTAGATGTATTTTCATGACATCTGAAAGCGCATCATGAACATAACCACAGAGAACCTGTCTTTCCAAAATCCTCCTACCCATCTGTTTTAGTTATTATTTGATCATTGTCAAAAGAAAATGCTGTCTTGTCTCGTTGTTGTCAACCAAAATTAAAATAATTTTTTTTTCGTTTTTTTTCTGTTTTTATTTAGTCAGCTATCGTCTCGTCAACTGCCACTGAAAAGTATTTAAGAAATATTTTCGTAACTATTAACATCTCTATTTTTGTTGACAAAATTAACATTTATGTCGCATTGGGAAGGCTGGTTGCTGGTGAAGACGTGCTGCTGCTAGCTACCGGCCGGCAGTGTTTTGTCTCTGGAGGTGCTGAAGATATCTTTCTCTCTGGCTTGTCTAAATAAGGATGTGATCTTTGGGTGTTTTACACGAGTTTGTTCAGACAACACTATTGCTGCGCTTTTGAGTACCGCTTGCATATTTTATTTAGTCAGAGTGCAAATTATACAATGACAATCAGGGGGGTAACTTTTTCTCCAGGGTATAAAGGGAACCCAGTACAGAGCAGGCACATGCTTCAGTGAACTGAAGTCTTACAATCCTTACAGTATCTTGCTTGTTTAACGTAACGTCTGCAGTCTGTAAAAGATGATAAATCCAATCCATTACACCAGCTCATGGGGCACGTACCACACAGCAACCTTTGTAGTCAAGGGTCACCAACAAAGTATCCAACAAAGCAAAACTGGCAGCAAGTCAGACCCACACACACACACAACAGCAGATATTCATTTCCACTCAAACACAGACACACACAATACCAGAACCAAAGACACTATCAACATGTCAAAGATGTAGGTAGATGTGTTACTACCATACAGCATGTAGGCCTGTGCCTGATTAACCTTAATGGCATAGACCACCCAATCTAAATTTATCAGCTGTTTCCTGACTTAGACAATTAGAATATTTTCAAGGCAAGAAAACAGCTGACAAATTTGTCTGGTTTTTGGGTGGTTAATGCCTTTTAAGGAGTGGCTGGGCTAATGTTTCAGTCTTCAAAGAAGCCTAATGCAAAAGATTCTATTAACTCAGTCTTACCTTAAGAAATTGACCACAGAGGTTTGGGTTGACTCTCCTGAGCCTACTTTCAACATATTGGCAACTGAGTATCACAGGGTTTTGTGACATCTACACGAATTCCGTAATACAAAATTGTGATTTGCACAAGTAAAAGGCATTTATTTTCGTGTACAGGACACGATTTTCTAGTGATTGTAAAAGGCAGTTTTTTTCGTGTTTAGGACAGCACCCGCATGCTAGTACAAGCTCAACAACCGACTGAGTGAGTAAACCTGATGGTTATATAGACAGGTTGCAATCTGACATGTGATAAGAGCGATCCTGCATCAGCTGATGCGTTGCTGACCAATTACCACTCGGGTTTCCTGGCTGAACTGGCTACACTAATATATTTTGACTCTATGACTGTGTAATATTTTCTGCCATAAAGTCAAAATTTCTGTGTATCGCCAACCTTAAATTGAATGAATACGCCTTCATAGTTCCGGTTTACCTGTTGTAGTACGGGGGGCTTTCATTAAAAAAACAGCCACTGCAATGTTCTGAGTGAGGCATGCAGATAAGATGTCCAACTAACATCAAGGTTAATAAGAAATGGTATGGTCCACTTTAGGGGTGTCTGAAATCATATTACAATATTCTTCCAGGCATGAATATGGTAAATATATTGTATTTACGGTTACAGGTAAGAAAGGATAAATAAATTTTCCGCTCCCCCTTACCTGTTGTTTTTACCTCTTTTGGGAGGGCCCAAGTCTTAATTAGGTGGGTCAAACAACCCCCCCCCACACCGGTAATTTGAACCCTGTTTATACTCATGTCTACCGTAATCTATCAAGACGTGATGATCAGCATTTTCGAAAGCGGCATAATGGCGTAACACAGGTGAGATACGCAAAGGCCGTTGCTGCCAGATTCTGGGATTTTGAGAATATTTACCCTATTTTCGACTGGAAGGGGGAGAAAGATCTGTTACGTAACCTGGCAGTCGATACTCAGGGACTCTCAACGAGTGGAGTTTTCTCATCCTCAAGGTTTTTTGCCTTTTTATTTTTTATTTAGGTCTAGCTTATTTTTTGCTATAACCCCTGCACCCACCTCGCGGTGGCTGCAGGGGTTTCCCAGCCGCCAGTGCCTAGCAGTCTATGGGATTTCTTGAATATATTAACTTGCATGCGTTTATGTTATATGTATTTTGAGCTTAAATCCCACTTGAGGCAGTGATGAACTGTAAATATCTGAATGAGAGTCTGGCCAATCGATATTAAGAAGTGTAGTGATTGGAGACAGACAGACAGCTTGAAAAAGTTTCACAGCTACAGAAACAAGTCCTGTTCAAAGCTTCTCAGTGAGGTTTACTGAGCAATATGGGCAGATCAGTGCTGCAGGCTGCTTATGTGTGCATGTTTGTGTGTGTGTGCTGGTTTGTGTGTGTGTGTGTGTGTGTGCATGTTTGTGTGTGTGTGTGTGTGTGTGCATGTTTGTATGTGTGTGCATGCATGCAGGTTTGTGCAGGGGTGGGAAGGTTTCTTTCTAAATGTAATGTGTCTAGATAATTGTCAGATTATCATCAGAAACATCACTTTTCAATTAGTCACACTCAATAACATAGTTGGATTCCTGACAAATTCTAATTATTGTCCTATTTTCAGAGTTTACAGAGCTAGTCATGAATTAATTTCGCAATTTATTTGTTTTGCAGATTTCTACATCCATACAAATAAAAATACGTCTTTAAAACAAGTCTGTCAGATTTCCAGCCGTTTGTCACAAATAATTTGACTTGGCTACATTTAGACATTTGTAAAGCCATTCACAACCACAATCTGTAATTTGCAAATAATTGGAAGCCCAGCCGAGTGAGCTGAATTGCATCAGATAAAGACCAAGTTACTTCTATAGCTTTCCGCTCGTCAACTACCCGAGCAGTTCTCAAACTTGTTTCTCCCATGAAACTAAATAATGCAGAGGACCAAACTTTGCGACGGCCCCCCTCCCAAACCATGCTCGAACACGAACACACACACACTGTTAACACACACACACTCTTAACACACACACACACACACACACACACACACACACACACACACCCGCTGCTTTCATTGCTGTAGCCTATGTGAAAGGGTCATTGTAGTAGCCCCATTTCTGAGCGCGGGATTGGTGGAAATGACACAAAGCAACACAGTAGGGTTTACTCTACTTTCTCTTTATCTCAGGATAATTCCAGGTCATTCAAATGTGTACAATGAAAAAAAAGGCAAAGCAGAGCAATAATAACAACCGTACAAAATAAAGGAGCTTAACAAAGGAGCCTGGCTGTCCCTACTCGTTTTGAGAGGACTTTTCAAGGTCAACAATCATTCTTAGGCTGCCACAAAGCGCCGTGTATTCGCCTGGTTGCATGCCAGGTGTCCTTCCTGTTTGTACATCTGCGGTTGATAAGGAACAAGGAGAGACAGTTAGGTGTCCAGGTGTCCCTGGTTGAGTCTGAGTGCCTGTAACTAACTGCTGTTGGGTCCTAAGATTCGCCCCCGGTTGGAACCACCACACATTTGAATTAAACAGCGTTTCCACTGGCAATTTTAGCATATCCCGTCCACAACCACCAACAACCTGGTTCAGTATGTCACGTTACTTCACAGCTGAACATGCAACCTGCCTGCAAGGATAACCATTCTCCTGGCCGTTCTGCATCGTGTGTTGTCACTGACTGGTTGCTAGTTCCCAACAAACTTTTCCTCAAATTACTGTTATGAATTCTCTGTAATGTTTCATCTTCATTTCATTGTAGTGAGGTGCTCATATTTATACAAATATATTTAATATTTTTTTCTTCCTACTGGCACTGACTTTGCTCCAAGTTGGTACGGCAGCTGGTGAGACTGTCAAACACTTTGGTTGTTTCGTGACTTCCTGCAACACCTGATATCGCTTATTAGGCTGCTGTCTAGTTCATTTAAGTTTTTTTTCAAAGCGATTTGGCTGTGCATTGGCCTAATTGGTTTTTCCTGTGCAACAAAATGTTCTGTTCATATTTTTGGCTACGCCTGAGGCCTTGCTGATTGCACAACCTGTCCCATTTAAACAGGGGAGTCTTAACCCTTAGACGACCTGTCCCATTTAAACAGGTGAGTCTTAACCCTTAGACGACCTGTCCCATTTAAACAGGTGAGTCTTAACCCTTAGACGACCTGTCCCATTTAAACAGGTGAGTCTTAACCCTTAGACGACCTGTCCCATTGAAACAGGGGAGTCTTAACCCTTAGACGACCTGTCCCATTGAAACAGGGGAGTCTTAACCCTTAGACGACCTGTCCCATTGAAACAGGGGAGTCTTAACCCTTGGACGACCTGTCCCATTTAAACAAGTGAGTCTTAACCCTTGGACGACCTGTCCCATTTAAACAAGTGAGTCTTAACCCTTGGACGACCTGTCCCATTTAAACAAGTGAGTCTTAACCCTTAGACGACCTGTCCCATTGAAACAGGGGAGTCTTAACCCTTAGACGACCTGTCCCATTGAAACAGGTGAGTCTTCACCCTTAGAGGACCTGTCCCATTTAAACAGGTGAGTCTTAAGGAGACAGTATTGCTGTTCATAGTTCATCAGTCACTTTTTGTCTCACAACTTGTGATTTATGACCAGCGTATGTCTAACAAGTGATTGATGACACAGGGGCAGGAACTGACCATCAATGTCATTCTGTTATTGGCCACCAAGTGTGCCTTGGATTTATGACAGAAGTGCATCTACTGTGTCTGAGGCTGGAGTAAGGTCCTACAATAACAACTGGTGCTTGGTGTCTCAACCCTTGATGAAGATTTGTTGAACCAGCAATGACTTTGAATTTGTCCATACACCCTTTCTTTCTGAGTTATGTCAGGGACATTTCTTAACCTGATGTATACTTAGTCCTATACATGTATATATGAGTTACTAGTTAAAAGAACTGAGTCTCTATGTTTAGATAAGATAAGGAATGTAGGAGTGGGGGATCTGTTATTTGTTTATGGTCATCATTGAATGGTGTCAGAAGATCATTGTGTTATCCATTAATCTGTCTATCTGTTTAAACCATCAGTTTATCTGTTCTTTGTCCAGATGCTTTGTGTCCCTTCAGAGTTGAAAAGGTTACCCACAAGGGCCTTGGTTTAATGTGGGGGAGGACCGCCTGCCCATTGGTTAAAACCTAGGTATTGATAGAACAAAGGGAATGTGTATTATTGACATAAAACACCGGTACAGCATCTTCCCACACCCCTTTTCTATTGGAATAAGTACTCTGACTGTTCTGTGTTGCCTCAGAGGGTTATTCTGTCAGCTTTTGACGTGTCTCTCTATTTGCAAATAAACTGCTAATTGTGCCAAGAGAATTTTGTCTCTGTACTTACTCCTAAAATAGTTCCTATCGATGGATTTACCATCACAGTCACTCCAATGAGTTACTATTACTTCAGCAGGTAGCTTTGTGCTTAGTGAATCTGAGCAGTTGAACATAATTTATCGCAGGAAAACTGTCACCTTATGGAACCTTCTGGAGATAGCCAGCAGGGCAAAGGGCCAGAAGGGTGGAGACGGCGATGAAGGAGGACGACAGCCAGGAGAAGGAGGGTGGAGAGACCGCAAGGAGAGGCCACAAGGAGAGACCGCAAGGCGAGGCCGCAAGGCAACGACCGCCTGCACCTGTCCCTCCCTAACCTCTACCCGGAGGCCGACCCTAGGGACGACAACGCCTCCCCAGAACAGCATTTCATGATTTGATATTGGTTCCTCCCTCACCTCCTCCTTTACCACTTTTATGTGTTTTAATACCCCCCCCCCATGCCTACAGCGTATGTATAATCCACAACGCTGTGTCTCTGTGGGCGTGTACTGGTGAGATGGCCTGCATATTCTGTTGCTCTTTAGTACATCCAAGTAATAAAACAAAATACTATTTTCACAATGGTACAATTTTCTATGTTTTAACTGCTTGGGGCTACTGACAAACTGTAAAGATAGAACATTTTCATTAATAGAAGGGCTTTTATTTAGGGATGATTAAAACCGCCAGTTATGCTGCAGACAATTACACCGACAACATGTCATCCCAATTCATTCTGACTACACTCTCTTCCAACCTCTCCCTCTCTCTCCTACTCTCTATCTATCTCTGACTCTCTCTGGAGTGCATGCTGGGAGTTCATGCTGGGAGTTCATGCTGGGAAGTGCATGCTGTGAGTGAGTGTGGCAGTAGGTGTGTGTGTGTGAGTGCCTGGAGGTTTTTCAATCTACAGTTTGTTGACCTGGTTCTTACGTTCCCCCGTTTGTTAGAGATTAAATGTTGGGGCCGCGAGTTATCGCATTATGTTTAGCTTGTGTTGGTGGTTAAGAAGGTTTCCCTAGTCTGTGAGGCTTCTTTGCAGGATGTTGTTTCTTTTAGGAGACAAGTGCATACGATTTTGAAGGACACAGATGAATTGAATCTGGTGTTTCAGTTTGGGATTTATGGTTTTGACTACTCAATTTTTGCATCTACTGAAACCAGGAGCCCGCTGTCAACTCTAGTACCAGCATAGACCATGGGCATGGAGAGCCTGCTGCCAACTCTAGTACCAGCACAGACCATGGGCATGGAGAGCCTGCTGCCAACTCTAGTACCAGCACAGACCATGGGCATGGAGAGCCTGCTGCCAACTCTAGTACCAGCACAGACCATGGGCATGGAGAGCCTGCTGCCAACTCTAGTACCAGCACAGACCATGGGCATGGAGAGCCTGCTGCCAATTCTAGTACCAGCACAGACCATGGGCATGGAGAGCCTGCTGCCAACTCTAGTACCAGCACAGACGCCACACCACCGCAAAGGGATGTTCTGCTCGAGGTCATTGATGACATGCGGGTGGTTGAGCAAATGAAGGATGAAGTGAAGCAAGGGTGGTGAGGGGTCTACATTTCAAAGGAAGGTTGAGAAGGAAGGTACGGCCGTCGTTGTTAAAATGGTGGCAGAGAGGGGTGAGGAAGATTTCTCAGGCAATGACAACAACGCTGAGCAAAACGGCAAAAGCAGTGGGATGGAAAGGGGTTATGGTTTCGAGAAGTTGTGCCAGTTTCTGAAGGTGACAAAGGGCAAGAAGTATATGGGGGATTATAATGTAACAGATTTTTTCGCTAACTTTGAGTTGTTTGTGGACTCACTTTCATCAGATTCATGATGTCGAAAGTGACAAGCAGGGTTGACTAGACCTGAAATTGCAAAACTTAAAAAAAAAAAAAATTTAAATGGAGGGTCTCAGTCACATTTTCTTTTGTTTATTCCTTGGTTTATTTTTCTTTCCATCATGAATGGTTTCAGAATTTCTTCACTGAGCGGTAACGGGGCCTGCGACATCAACATCTGTGGTTAAATGTATCAATATTATATTTTTACAAGTCGTAGTGCGTAGGTCATCGAGGTTATGGGTCATCTGGAGGGGGGTTTGACATAGTGTCGAGTCATAAGGGTTCAGCTAGAGGGGGCGTGGCTAACATGTTCTCTAATAGTTTTTTTATCGTTGGAATATGAGGTTGAGGAGGTGGTTGAGGGGAGTTGGTTGAAGGTTAGGACAAAGTATGAGAATATCACTGTCTGATTAATGCATATTCCCTGGCAGTGGCAGCTGGGAGGTTTTTCAGAGACAATGTCCGCTGTTATTTGATTTTATTTTATCTTTATTGTATTTGTAATTTTTATTCTTATTTACAATAACAGCCGGGAAGGAGACAAAATGCCTCTTGCTGTGGATGGGACTGGGATTAGATAAAAAGGCAACAACACAGACCAACAAAGAGACAGGCTAAAGACACATGGTAAATACACAGTAATGTAGCGTCCTAGATGGACAGAATGAGCCGGACGCACAGGAGTGGTTCTCAATCAATTTAATTGATAACTAAAACTGGGCAGCGATCGGCTACGGCCTACGCCAAACCAATTTACGAATGCCTACACGCTAGAACAGACCTCCGAAAGATGCTGATACAGGATTTCTACTTTGCAGGTCACAGGTACTTCCCACACATCATGGAGGGCCCCAAACTAACTAACCCCCCGCCAAAACACCCCTTAATAAAGGCTCCTACCCGGGGACCCCAAGGTGCCACGCCCCTGCTGCCAACCGGCCACCCATATTGCTACTCAGCAGCAGGATGTCCCAACTGCTTAATTGCCCCCTCCCAGGTATGTCCAGCCCTCAGAACAATCTAGAACTTCCATAGTCCAGGGTCACCACAGTAATAACAAAAAGACAAGAAGACACATGGTAACAACACAGTGTCAACAAAGAGACAGAGAGAAGACACATGGTAACAACACAGTGTCAACAAAGAGACAGACAGAAGACACATGGTAACAACACAGTGTCTACAAAGAGACAGACCGAAGACACATGTTAACAACACAGTGTCAACAAAGAGACAGAGAGAAGACACATGGTAACAACACAGTATCAAGAAAAAGACAGACAGAAGACACATGCTATCAACACAATACCAACATAGAGACCTTAACAGCCAAGCACAAAGAGACACCACTAAACTACACAATAAAAAACAGAGAAAAAACAGACAGCAAGACAAAAGCAAACATGATTACAGAATAGGACATACACATGGAGTAAAGAAAACAGTACTACAGGGCAGAAACATGGAAATGTAATGACCAAGACAACAGCAGGACTACATGGCAGAACTGCATACCACATCACATGCAGCAGTTACAGCTGTCTGTCAATGAGTTAGTGGTGGTGTCTTTAAAAGTGGCAGTGGTGACAAAAGTAGAACATTTATATCTATCAGTGCAACCCTGGGGATTACTTATTCTGGGCTGGGAATTTTAAACTGCACAGACCAGGATTTAAACCGGAACCACAAGGAACCTCACTTTGATTCAAGGCAGTTTTTAGCATTATAGAAACTCAAGAGTGGTTACTGGCATTTCAGTTCAGCTTTGTTGAGTGAAGGGTTTTTGTTTTTTCTGGGAAAAATGAAGGTCGCAGAGGGCCAGTTTTGTTTCCATCCAACAGTGGTGGACCTTGGGCAGTACAAATTCAACAGACAAAGGGAAATAACCTTTGTGATACATGTATATATAGTGCCCTCCAAAATTATTTGCACCCCTAGTAAAGATGAGTTAAAAAGGGCTATAAAAAATTCACCTTTTGGTGAATTAGCTAAATGTCACACTGAAAAAAATTAGAAAGAGCCAACCTTTAAATTGAAGGAAATGTATTCTGAGAAAAAAAAATCTGTCACCAAGTAATAATTATTTCTACCACGTGTGCCATGAATTTTTTATAACCCTTTTTTTACTCATCTTTACTAGGGGGTTCAATAATTGTGGAGGGTGCTGTATGTACAGTATCTCATAAAAGTGAGTACACCCCTCACATTTCTGTAAATATTTGATTATATCTTTTCATGTGACAACCCTGACAAAATTACACTTTGCTACAATGTAAAGTAGTGAGTGTACAGCTTGTACAACAGTGTAAATTTGCTGTCCCCTCAAAATAACACAACACACAGCCATTAATGTCTTAACCGCTGGCAACAAAAGTGAGCACACCCCTAAGTGAAAATGTCCAAATTGGGCCCAAAGTGTCAATATTTTGTGTGGCCACCATTATTTTCCAGCACGGCCTTAACCCTCTTGGGCATGGAGTTCACCAGAGCTTCACAGGTTGCCACTGGAGTCTTCTTCCACTCCTCCATGACGACATCACGGAGCTGGTGGATGTTAGAGACCTTGCGCTCCTCCACCTTCTGTTTGAGGATGCCCCACAGATGCTCAATAGGGTTTAGGTCTGGAGACATGCTTGGCCAGTCCATCACTTTTACCCTCAGCTACTTTAGCAAGGTAGTGGTCGTCTCGGAGGTGTGTTTGGGGTCGTTATCATGTTGGAATACTGCCCTGTGGCCCAGTCTCCGAAGGGAGGGGATCAAGCTCTGCTTCAGTATGTCACAGTGCAGTGTGCGGCGTATGGTCTGAGCCCTGACAGGCTGACCCCCCACCCCTTCAACCTCTGCAGCAATGCTAGCTGCACTCATACGTCTATTTCCCAAAGACAACCTCTGGATATGACGCTGAGCACGTGCACTCAACTTCTTTGGTCAACCATGGCAAGGCCTGTTCTGAGTGGAACCTGTCCTCTTAAACCGCTGTATGGTCTTGGCCACCATGCTGCAGCTCAGTTTCAGGGTCTTGGCAATCTTCTTATAGCCTAGGCCATCTTTATGTAGAGCAACAATTCTTTTTTTCAGATCCTCAGAGAGTTCTTTGCCATGAGGTGCCATGTTGAACTTCCAGTGACCAGTATGAGGGAGTGTGAGAGCGATAACACCAAATTTAA
>JACXGI010014818.1:0-18439 GCA_016801175.1 Esox masquinongy | reverse complement strand
CCCCCCTACTGAGACTGACAACTGATCCCACCCTACTGAGACTGACAACTGATCCCCCCTACTGAGACTGACAACTGATCCCACCCTACTGAGACTGACAACGGATCCCCCTACTGAGACTGACAACTTATCCCCCCCTACTGAGACTGACAACTGGACTGCCCCGACTGAATCCACTAATTTCACCCCTCCCACTGGAACAGAGGAGGACTTCATCTCTCCCATGGAAGCTGCCCATCCCACCGACACCATCACCCTTTTCCTAACCTCCGTCGATCCCCAAGTGAGCCCTCCAGGACAACAATTTTCTTCCCCATTTTACAGCCCACACCCAACTCAAAAGCTCCCTGTCAACAACTCCTTGGGATCTCTTCCCACCCTCAAAACACCTGGAAAAAAGCGGGCTGTTAATGAAAAGACATCAGGTAATTGTATGCTTCAGTTTTTACAAAAAATTACAATCAAGCACCCCTCCACCCCACCTCCTCTGCCAACAGATACTTGACACAGACCTCCACATACCTTTAAAGTTCTGTTAATAACATCACAACAATTGGCTGTGTTGCATTTACTGTGGCTTAACTGTTTTGCATGCTGTTTGGTTAAAAAAGGAACGTTGGGGGAACGTTGCTAAATTACACATGTTTAACAGACCTCAGTGCAGGCACAAGAAACAGAATAAATGATTCAAGAAGCCAAAGCCCCCATATCGAGGGCCCCCACAGCCATCAGGGCCCACACAGCCAGGGTCCCCACAGCCACCAGAGCCCACACAGCCAGGGCCCCCACCCAAGAAGCAAACTCTTGAAAGATTTATGGCATGCTCTGTATAATGCAGGAAAGAAAATGTATGATTGACAAGTCCTTTACCCCAAAAATATGTTGATACTATTATTTGCTCTTCTTTTATTAGACTGCCCGGGTGAAACCTTGGGTGAAAGAATATTCGAGGAGGTTAGTTGCAGTAAAAAAGGTATGTCTCTTATTTGTGCCTCTTAATCCATAAATTTTTTGAATCTGACCCTCGCCTGAGTTCTATCAATATGTAAGGTAACCAAACTTTTCTGAAACATTCTTTTGCAAGTGTATATCATGTCAGTCACCTTATCTGTTACATACTTGAATATATAAGAGGTTAACAATGTATTTGTTTTTGCCAGACCACATAAGCAGAGCTAGGCAAGGAGAGAGAATGTTGCTTGCTTGCTTGCTGGCTGGCTACCCATTGTTAAATAGCGTAGTGGTTAGAGACGCGTGCTGGGGTTCAATCCTCCCCACGGACCAAACAAAATAGGCATTAGGATTTGTCCAGGGCTGTCTACAAGCTTCAGTGGCTACATTATAGTAATCCTGAAGTAAACCTGTTGACGGTTATAATGCGATGGACGAACTGCACCGACAAGGACCATTTCGGAGTCATTGTTTTCATTATAGGTAGTGAT
This sequence comes from Esox masquinongy, assembly GCA_016801175.1. Taxonomy (NCBI): domain Eukaryota; kingdom Metazoa; phylum Chordata; class Actinopteri; order Esociformes; family Esocidae; genus Esox; species Esox masquinongy. The sequence goes on along the minus strand of JACXGI010014818.1, from coordinate 16,997 downwards.
GGCCAAACAAGGCTTCATTAGCGTTCTTTTAGCAGCAGGATATTATTTTGGCAGCAGCACTCAGATGTTTTTTATAAAAATAAAAGCCATCATTGAAATTTATAAGGCAATATAGTTAACAATCTAGTCTGTAAAACAGGACAAGAACAACATTGGAAAAAAGAAAGTCTGAGTTAGCGCTGCTAGCATAATATCCTGCTTCAAGAAGAACGATAATGAAGCCTCGAATGGCCATCACTAAGTATAGGTACTGTCTAGCTATTAGCTAGACATCTACAGTAATCTCTTTCTAATTTAACACGTTGAATGTAGTTTTGCGATCCTGTTATACCTGTTTTTGGTAAAGATGTTAATAGGTGATGTAGGGAACTAGTTTTGAGAACCTTGGAGTTTCGAGCAATTGGTTTGACAATGCACAAGTAAACAGACACCACATAAGACTCTGCGCATCAAATCCATCCTGGGGTAACAATATTCATTTCTTCAAATTGCGGGCTGGCTGAACTGGGCTTGTCATGTTTCGAATTATATTTGTCTTTCATTTCAGGGCAAAAGGAAGATTAAAGGTGGCTGGCTTCCATGTGCTGGATGGTATGTATTCTTTAACCAAACCATAGACACCATCAGAGGCAACAAACTGGTTTAAAATCACACTTCAAAGCGGTCTTGACCTTGAGGATGTTAACAACTTTGTTGCTGTTGACTGACTCTCCAACTTTCATCCAGAAGTGTGCATTTCACCAAAAACCTTTTGAAGTAAAGGATTGGTAAATAAAATAGTTTCTCTCCAGAGGCAATCCTATATGCACCAATTAACATATTTCTGATGCAAGACCTTAATAAGTACACACTTACTTATTTGTGAATAAAGGGTTGAAAATGTGAAAATACAGTCTTTGTCGCATGCCTGATAGTAGTTTGTATATTTGTTGATACGCTCTTGTGCGTAGTTTCAGAGGCTGTTAATGATACTTCATCTTAATTCTCTGTAATGTGACACCTGTGAAACTTGTTTAAACAAAACCTTTAGACCTTGAGGGAGTCAGATGGTTTAAGATTCATTCCTGGTTTACAGTATGCTCTGGTCACGTCTTGTTATCAAGTGCAAACGTTTAAAAGGCTAAAAGTTGACATATATAGGGTGGTGCATGGAGATAGAAGGGAGTGCACAGGTGTTCAGAATTCGGGTGATTGAGATCTAGTGCATTTTATATTCTGTTGTGTCTTTCAGTGGGGCCAAGTGGAAAAACACCTGGGAGCTGTGAGGTCTGCCGGCAGGTCATGCCGCCAACCTGTTCCTAGCACGCTCGGACACAGCACACTCCCCAACACACCTGAACGCAGCACTAGATCTCAATCACCCAAATTCTGAACACCTGTGCACTCCCTTCTATCTCCATGCACCGCCTTATATATGTCAACTCAGTTCCCTTGTGTGATTGCGAGGTATTGCCGACTATTCTGCATTCCAAGCGTTTGGTCCTTCTTCAGTATTTGTCTTGTCTCTGGTTTTGGAACTTATCTTCTTTTGCTCCGAAGGGTCAGGCGACCCTGTTCATGGAGTGCCGTGGATACTGCAGGATTAAGTTTTAACCCAGAAATGTATCAGTCAATGGATCTTTGGAAGTTGGTTAACCGAAAAACAGGCACTTTTGCCACTCCTTGGACCAGGATTGCCTAACCCTGAAAATCACAGGCAAATGCTTAGCTGTAGACACGTGAAAGTAAGCTTTCTCTACAAGTCAATTCCCTTAATGCTTGGGCTTTCACCGATCAATAGGGCACAGTCTGTGTTCATGCAAGTCGGTTCTGAAGAATGCTAGTGGGTATGTATCGGAGTATAACCTTTTGAAACGCATCTAGAACTAGACAAATGTAGTGATTCAGCCCACTAACAGTACATAACTGCCATTTAGGTAAGACATTTTTATTGCAACCAACATGAATCATGGCGACTAGATACTATGTCAATATATAATAGATAATCTTATAATTCAACTTGATTTAATTTGCATTGTTGATGATAACATAAAAAGCCATTATTGCCTACATAACAGATTGGTACATTAACATGTGTAAAGTATTTATCAAAACATGATCATCAAGGTAGGCAGACAGAAGATGTATGGCCTATTTTCTATCATCCAAATCTAAGGTAGACCGATATATAGGGAGAGAAAGTGATAGAGAGAAGGAAGGAAGAAGAGAGAAGGAAGGAAGGGAGAATAATGTTTTCACCAGATCCAGGCACAGGTAAAAACAGAGCAAGGACTTCTTCTAACCATCCGGGAGTTTTTTTTTTTTTATTATTCCCTCTACCATTGGTATTTACGGTTTGTATGTGCCACAGTTCTACTAAACTGTTCCAAACAGCTGATCAGTGTATCCACCCATATGAATAAAAAAAGTCTCTAAATAATCCATTATGAGAGAGTTAGTGTCATATGATGTTGACTAGAATGTCATTGTTTCAGCTGGGCAGAGATCCTGCATAAAAAAGGTACCATAGACGTACATGGGGATTGATCTCGTCGTGCGTCCAAACAATGAACTTGTAACCAACAGTGATATGTTCAGTGTTGTCCAACTGTATTTTTGCTATTTCTTGGGATTTTTTGTATTATGTTTATGTAATTGTAAGCTTTTAAAGCTTTAGCATATTTTTTTTTGTTCCCATATTTCTCATTGACAGTGTATGTAGGTCGAGCGTGCGTTAAGCAATGGACATAGCGGTTGTAGCCTCAGCAACGCGCCCAGGGTTTCTTTTTTCTACTTTCGTCGTCAATCTCTATGGTAACCCGTTCCAATACCTCGGAGTCCCCCCTTCCCGGTAAAACGCTTGAGTCCCGGAGTCCGCCTGCACATGTCACCGCGCTGCTCTCCCTCCCTCCTTTCCCGTGAAGAGACCCGGCCTCGGTCCATGCTAGTCCATGCAACTGATCAGTCAAGATCGCACTAGACTAGCCTAGCAGTAACCAAATAAGGTACTGCTGCCCATGTTTACTTACTTCATATACCATACAAAATGTCATCTTATCTTGCATTAGCAGCAGACATTTATTATTCTTCACATATGTCTGTTATATCGTCTACTAGCTAATGTCATGCAATCGGCAATATTATTGGTAAAGCTAGCAAATTTGCACATCAAGTAGCTTGCCATCATTGCCATGTAATGCTTGTCCTGATAGCTAGCAAAGGGGCATTGAACAATGTTGATAATGTAGCTTGCCATGGACAATTCAATTGTTCATTTCATCTGTGGAGAAAGAAAAAAGGTTTATCTACAACCGTTCTAAATTAGACATCTATGTAACATCAACAAAATGTCATGTGTGCTCATATGTGATTAACAGTTGTTATTTACATTTTCTAAGTATATTAAATTGCTACTCTATAACCTCAGTAGCCAGTATTTAGTGTTTGTGTATTATTCCAAGCAATATAAGGCATTCATTTTCAGGATGCATTGATTTATGCTTCTGCACTTGGCAGAATAATATAAACAATGTGTCCAAGAAAAATACTGCATCTTTTCCCTCAATTTGTAAGGTGCATATATAATACTTAGGGAACTCCCAAAACTCATAGAGATTTTGCACACTCCAAAGACTCTACTATACTAAACTTTGAACACATAAACATCAAAGTGTAGAACATGTATGATATCTATTAGCAAGACATTACACTGTCCATTTTCACTAGCTGGATTGTATAAATAAAGTGGACATAAGTAACAATTGAATTATTTGAATTTCAACTTGCCACACTTCTGCCACCCCATGTAAAATTTTCTAGAAACGCCACTGTCCCATTGGCTTTTTGGTAGCCTCTCTAAGCAGTCTCCTATTGGCCCGGTTATCCAGTTTTGAGGGACGGCCTGATCTACGCAAGGTCTGGGTGGTGCCTTACGCCTTCCATTTTTTAATAATAGTCTTATCTGTGGAAGCCACTTCTTAAAAACTGCACTTGGTTATGGTGGATTATTGGGTCTAAATAAAGTGCATTTTGTGTTTTTCCCTACCACCGTGCACACAGCGGTCTTAAAATGGAAATAAACATTCATCAGCATTGTAAGATAACCATTGTGATATGTTCTCTGAGACTTTTTGACAGGCCTCATAGCTCCACTAAACACATTTTCTGTTTCTATCATGCTTCAAGCTCGTAGGTGGACCCAGATGCAGACACGGACACAGGTGACTTGTTTGAACACATGCATTTCGATGAACATAGTCTAATGTGCGATTTATCCCAAGTCAAGCGCTGGTTACTAACCTTATTCGATTGTGGTGGGCCAATATCTTTGCGCTGATTTTTCTTTTTATTTCACTTTGGCTAGGTAGTCTCGTACTTATATATTTTTAATCTGCCCTACACTATACCGATATCTAAATCGTATTAGACTAGTCGTAAATCTTTCCTCTGCGGATAACAATGTTTCTTGGTCTTTCGTTGTGCTGGCATTTGTTTTGCAAAAGCTGCACAGAATGAATTTATAGAATTAATGAAGGGCGTCACAACGAAGGGCGTATCCTACAAATAGCTGTATGTCTCCAGCTTATATTCGCCCTTAATGAGACCTGGACATAGCCTTTTTATGGAAATGTTGCACAAAGCCTAACTGAATTATATCTGTACCTAGCTATTATGCTTATGTTTCATTGTTTCCCCTTATTTAGTTTAGCCTTGAAAAGCTAAGAAGCTTACATGTTTGTTATTCAGCACATTCAGTCGAGGCGTGGCGTCATGTAAGCCTTTTAAGACTGATAGAGTGTTATGACTGAGCTGTCCATCAGCACCACAAAGTCCTTCTCTGACCCCTTGTGGAGGTTTTCCTTCACTCACACGTTGGGCAATAATTGAGGTGTTGTATAGGTTGTTGAAAGGCAAATGTGAAATAAATAGCCATTCGAGATGTAGGGTTACCTTTTAAGTTTGTTCGTTTGTCTTCAGGTCTACGTTGTCTGAGTTGATCTGAAAATGTCAAACTGAACGGGCATCAAGCCCACAGAAACAAACTTTTGTCCATATATCCTACCACCCACAGACAAACCTATAGCTGTGGCTTTGTTATAGGTTAGGTTACCTTGCTGCACAGCAGTGTGTGCAGAAAAAGGCAACTGTTAATGCCTGTCAACAAGCTTCTACTCTAAACATCACCATATTACAATTACATTAATTAGCTATTACTACAGATTTTTTCCCCCTGTTTATTCATTTACTACTAGACCTAAACAACCATTAACAAATAGTGAACACAGGATCAATTAGCTTACCAAGAACAATGTTTATGGTTAATCAAGCATGCAGGCAAACTGGCATACAGAATGTGTGAGAATTTAAGTATTTTAAATAATGTATTTTAGAATGAGTGCTAATTTTAGTTCTAAGACAGGATGGACTTTATGACACTATACAAAACATGTTGCATTGTAGTTTGCATTGTAAACAGTGCTAGGGAAACTAAACCAAAAGATTGCTGTAAAACTTTCATATACACTGAGTGTAAATGGTTAGAAATCAAATAGCATTTTAAAATGTCTATAAACTTTACCCAGCACCAGAATATTTCGGATTAAAACATGGTTGCAATTGCTTCGGGACTGAAACATGGCCACAACTGGATCTTCCAAAATGGCAGTTACTCATTGTCATTAAAATAATGTGTTCTCCAATATTATGAAAAATATATCAAAAAAGGCTCTGTACTCTTATCCTTGCAAACGGAGGGTGCACAAACCTACTGAAGAAAAATGGTTCCATTCATGATACCACTATATTTTAGGTAAAACACATTATGAAGATTATTGAAATGTGTCTTTGCAATTTATTAATTGAATGGTGTTAATGAAGTACAATATCTGTATCTTGTCCGTGAAGGGACTAGGTTGGAGTATTTCAACACCTACAAAAATCTTTGTATTTGGCTTAACTGCTCACTCTCATTTAATACCATATATCAGACCTGCAGTGGGAAGTTAAATCCTAAATTGGTTTCTTGTTCCACAATAAGGCATCCTTCACACATTAAGGTATATGTAATTTACCAGTCTGCCATACATCTTGTAACCTGTACCCCCTTCAACGCTCTACAATGTGACCTTCTCACTCTGGATAGTTGGCCCTCCATTCACACATGACGCCAGATTCATTGGTAGCAAGGCATATATGTCACTTTATGGCAAATGCTGTCTCTTCTGTGGAAGATGGAAAAGTGTTCGCAATTTATCAAGCAAAAACTCTTCAGTCGTTAGCATAACAGTTACTTATTTCAGGTTTAATCAAATATACGGGAACAAGTACCAGGACAAACACAGAGTACAAGTACAGAGATCCACTCAGTGTTGTGTCATGACAGAGAGGGCATCCCAGTGGCGATGAGTTGTGTGTTGAGCCCGCTCCTGTACTCTCTCTTCGCTCACGACTGCCTGGCAACCCACGTCTCCAACACCATCGTTAAGTTTGCTGACGACACCACCAATATAGGCCTGATCTCTGACAATGACGAGTCAGCCTATAGAGATGAAGTAAGGTCACTGACTTTGTGGTGTCAGGATAACAACCTCCAGCTCAATTTCAGCAAAACAAAGGAGATGATTGTTGATCACAGGAAGCAGCGGCGGGGAGACCGCGCCCCAATACACATCAATGGGTCTGCAGTAAAGAGAGTTCACAACATCCGGTTCCTTGGTGTCAACTTCAGCGATGACTTGACCTGGTCTCATCACATCTTGGTGAAGGAGGCCAGGAAACGACTCTTCTTCCTACGCCGATTAAGGAGATTTGGCATGGATTCCAGGATACTCACCAACTTCTACAGATGCACTGTCGAGAGTATCCTGACTGGCTGTGTCACCGCCTGGTATGGCAGCTGCACCGCCCTCGACCGCAAAGCACTTCAGAGGGTGATTAAAACAGCAGAGCGCATCTCAAGGTCTGACCTGCCATCTCTGCAGGGTCTCTACACAGAGAGGTGTAGGAGGAGGAGCAAACGAATAATTACAAATCCCAGCCACCCATGCCATGGATTGTTTACCAAGCTGCCGTCAGGCAGAATGTACAGGAGTATTCCGTCCAAAACTAACAGGCTACGGGACAGTTTCTTTCCTCAGGCCGTAAGGCTGCTCAATTCAGGAACCCCTCTTCCCTTCCATCCATAGTCCCATGCACACCGGTCACTTTTTATCATGCTCATCTGCCAATCATATAATGCACACATGTCACTTTTACATTGCACTACGGTTGTACAGTTGTATAGTTATTATTATTGATGTGTGTTTTTTGTATAGTGTTATTATTGATAGTTTGTGTTATCTTCTTATTTTTATATTATAATTACTGTTACTTCTTTAACTTTTAACTGCACTGTCGGGAGTAGGAAAACCAAGGATTTCATTGCCATAACTTGTTATTGCAAATGACAAATAAACCTTTTGAACCTTGAACCTTTGAGAGCCCACCTGGCAAGACAACAAGGGTGGACAGTATCAAGCCTTTTCGTTCACCTTTGCACCCCTGCGCCAGACTGCACTCAGTCTTAGACCATGCTGAAGAGATGAGTCTTTAGTAGACACTTGAAAGTTTGCATTTCTAACCTTAATTGGCAGATCATTCCACAGTAGTGGAGCTCTATGAGAGAAAGCCCTGCCTCCGACTGTTTGTTTGGAAATTCTAGGTACAATTAGAAGGCCTGCATCTTGCGATCTTAGGTTACGTGTAGGTATATATGGCTTGATCATTTCAGCAAGGTAAGTAGGAGCAAGTCCATGCATTTCTTTATAGGTAAAAGAGTAAAACCTTAAAATCAGCCCTAGCCCTAACAGGCAGCAAGTGTAAAGGGGCTAGTACTGGAGTAATGTGTCCAAATTGTTTAGTTCTAGTTAGGATTCTAGCAGCCTTGTTCAGCACTAGTTGAAGTTTATTGATTTATCAGGGTAACCGGAGAGAAGAGCATTGCAGTAGTCTAATCTAGTAGTAACAAAAGCACAGATTTGTTTTTGATAAAAGGTTTCTGATTTTTGCAATGTTCCGAAGATGGAAACAAGCAGCTCTTGAGATATATTTTATATGTTCATCGAAGGACAGGTCAAGGTCGAGGGTAATGCCGAGGTTTCTCACAGTTTTTTGGGATACGACCATACAACCATTGGGGTTCACTGTGAGAATTGCCAACAAAACTCTTTGTTTCTTGGGTCCTAAAACAAACATTTCTGTTTTTCTGAGTTTAAAAGCAAGAAGTTCTCCGTCATTCACTTCCTACTGTAATGTGCGTAGGAAGAGGAGGAAAAGCTCCAGATGCCGAATCAGCTAATAAACCGTTTATAGCATCATTGAGCAAACAGCACACTACATGGCAAAAACACACAACACACTGCACAAGAACCCACGAGGGGAGAACAGAAAACAGTGCAACATTAAGCAATGGTAATCAACACAACGACCCACAGGTATGGGGAAGGGGAGTTGCTGCCATCGTTCCCATGCTGGTGGTTAGTACACTAGCGAGGAGGAGCGCAGTCAAGGGGTTGGCACTGCCACACCCCGGGAGGCCGGCGTGACACCAACTTTTTGAAACGCATGCTTCCAAAGTAGCTAATTTTGGGGCTTCTCCATGTGTCATCGGCATAACAGTGAAAATTGACATTGTGATTCCGGATGACATCACCACGAGGCGGCATATATCGTGAATACAATAATGGGCCCAAAACCAAGCCTTCAGGTACACCAAAACATACCTTAGATTTGTCAGACACGTGGACATGCCATCCACACATACGAACTGATATCGTACAGATAAATAAGATTTAAACCAGGCTAGAACGTGTCCGCATATCCCAATCTGGGTCTCTAAACTTTCTAAGAGAAGGGAGTGATCAATAGTGTCAAAGGCAACACTAAGATCAAGAAGCAACAGAACAGATGCAGAACTTTTGTCTGAGGCCATTAGAAAGTTATTAAGACCATTTGTTACATTTACAAGTGCAGTCTCTGTGCTATGATGGGGTCTGAAACCGGACTTGAGCATTTCATGACTGCTTTTCATAAAAGTGGACAGAAGCTAACAGCCTCTTCGTGGGACTGTAATAATGTTTAATTCTTGTCCAGAACAGAAGTACTCCTTATTAAGCCATTGCTTCAGCTACTAGTTTTAGAAAGTTGCAAAGCTATGCTTACAAGGCTCTGAAGATTACAGTTTCTCCACCAAGACTGGCCCACCGAGATTAACCAGCAGTCTTCACATTATTATACTGTATCTAAAAAATAATGTAGAGCTTTTAATAATAAGATTGGAGAAATGCACAATATGGCATCCGGGTCAACTGAACAATTTTCCAGTGCCAGAGTATGTTCGGAGGGGAAATAGAATGGAGCATGCATCACTTGGCTTGAGCACAGTGCAGGTTTACAACATTTTTGAGTTGCTGCTGTCATGTTCCAGTATTGATGTGGTAGCTCTAAACCGAGAGTTCTGAGTATGCTCTGCCCAGCATTTTTCCTTTTTTCACCCTTCTTTAGAATTATGCATATGCTATGCTGTTTAAATATTCAATGCCATAAAAATATAATTCAGTATGACTCTTATGTGAAGAGTACAATCCCTAACCCCTGGTTTTGATCCCACCTGTTTTAGATTTTCAGGGGTTAACTAAATATTTTCAGTACCAGTAAAATGTATGGACACAACCACTCATTCAAGGGTTTTATTTATTTATTTTTATTTATTTATTTATTTTTACTATTTTCCACATTGTAGAATTATATTGAAGACATCAAACTATGAACACATGGAATCATGTAGTATCTAAGAAAGTGCGAAACACATTTGCCTTGATGACAATTTTGCACACTTTTAACATTCTCTCAACCAGCTTCATGTTGAAAAATGCTTTTTCAACAGTCTTAAAGGAGTTTCCTCATGTGCTGAGCACTTGTTGGATGCTTTTCCTTCACTCTATGGTCCAAATCATCCAACGAATTGATTGGCTGCAATCTGATGCAGTGAATTGCCAATTCCTGTGGCTAGTAACTAATCTTTAACTTATCCTCTTCAGCAGAGATAACTCAGGGTAATAGACTGGTCTTTTCCAAGGCAGTCCACATGAGAGCCAGTTTCATCATAGTGCTTGAAGAAACTTTCCAGTTCTTTAAATTTTACGGATTGACTGATCTCCATGCCTTAATTTAATGATGGACTGTTGTTTCTCTTTGCTTGTTTGAGCTGTTCTTGCCATAATATGGATTACTACAGTAAATACATAATGATGGTCTTCTGTATATAAAATCAAAAAATTAACTTTAACAAGGCACATCTGTTAATTGAAATGCATTCCAGGTGACTATCTCATGAAGCTTGTCGAGAGAATGCAAAGAGTGTGCAAAGCTGTCAAATCACAATAGGAATTTTATTCTCTATCTTTTTAACACTTTTGGTTTCAAAATTATTCCATATGTATTTCATAGTTCTGATGTCTTCACTATTATTTTACAACCCTTCACTTGATGTCTTCACTGTTATTTTAGGACACATCGTAAAATGTAAAAAAACAGAATGCAATGATATGCAAATCATTTAAACCCTATATTCAATATAAAATAGTATAAAGACAACATATCAAATGCTGAAACTGAGACATTGTTTCTTGAAAAATATATGGCGACTTTGAATTTGTTGCTAGAAACATGTTTCAAAAAGGTTAGGATAGAGGCAACAGAAGAATGGAAAAGTTGAGTAAGGCTAAAAACAATAAACCTGGTGGAATATCACACAACTAGATAGGTCAATTAGCAACAGGTCAGTAACATGATTGGGTAGTAAAAGATCATTCCAGAGAGGATGGGTCCATCAGAAGTGAGGATGGGGAGGGGTTCACCACTCTGTGAAAGACTGTGTGAGCAAATAGTGCAACAATTCAAGAATAACATTTCTCAACGTAAAATTGCAAACAGTTTGGGGATCTCATCATCTACAGAACACTATCATTAAAACAGCACACTACATGGCAAAAACACACAACACACTGCACAATAACCCACAAAGGGAGAACAGGAAACAGATTCAGAGAATCCAGAGAAATCTCTGTATGCACAGGACAAGGCCGAAAACCATTACATTAGTCAAGAGAGTCATAGAGCCTATTTTTGATAGTAGTCATAGAACAGTGATTTAGGAGTCATACAAGGGAATAATTTAGTGTTGGTTAGCTATTATTTGAGAGTCATACAAAAGAGTACATCATTTGAGAAGTAGACAAGATAATTATTAAGTGTTGCTTAGCTAGTTTCTTGGAAAGGGTAATAGGATTGTGTATTAGAGAGCAATGGAGAATATGTATGACAGTGTTCATTTTGTCAACAAAAACAGTGACGTTAAATACCTATTTTTCAGTGGCAGTTGATGAGACGATAACCGACTGAATTGAAACAGAAATAATTTTGGCTGACAAAAACAAGACTAGATGAAATTATCTTTGTAACAAGAGTCTCATTTAACCACCATAGGTGGAAAGGAGGATTTTGGAAAAAGAGGTTCTCGGTGTTATTTTTCTCAAGCTGAGCTTTCAGATGTGATCAAAAGACTTCTGAAAGCGCATCATCCCAATATATACACACAGGGTAAGACCGTGGTGTGGTGCCTGGAGACGTGGGTATACCCTAATTTGTTTACTAGCAAAACAATTTTGAATCTTCTGTTCTCTCCTCGTTCTTACATTTCTTACAAACTGATATTTCCATCCAGAAGGGAGGAAAATGCAAGAGATAGCTTCCCTGAACCCCGCTCTGGTTTATATCCTAAAACTAAAGGCATGGGGTTTGATTTGCTGATCTAAGGATTACAAAACATCCTGAAGAATAGACCCCTTATTAATTAGGGACACATTCCGATCTGTTCTGGGGCCATCTCATATGACGGAGCAGTGTTATCTCGAGAAGTAAGCCAGCTAGGCAATAAAATGTCATCTTTTCTTCTTCCACAAATTCCTGTTTTTTTCAGGTTCCCCTTTTCATTATTCATTCATCCTTACCATTACTTTGAATACACCGCTCCAGGCTAAATACAATGTCTAAATCAAAAATGTCATATTACATTTTGTCCAACAGATGTCCTTGCTGTGGACTGTGTTGGAAAGCTTTGAGCAATGAAGTGTTTTTTTTAATCAAGCCTCAATGGTTCAGAAAGCCTCGGTTTCCCATCCCTAGTATTAATTAAGGAGGTTTAATATAATTCAAACAAAACAAGCACTGTGTGCTGGAAAAATACAGAACGGAAAGGCTAAACCACAATGGCTAAAACCGACAGACAGGAACGTAACATATCACAATGATTCACAAAGATTGGGAGAAAAGGACTGAACTACATACACAGACTAACCAGGGAACAGGACACAGGTGACTGGAAACATGGGTGAGTATGATGACACTGATTGACTGAGGGAAGACAGGAAGGAAAGACCAAATAAGGACATGTGAAGCAACTAAAGACCAGGAGAGGGCAAGACAGGACAAACAAACAGAAAAAACAGACAAACAGAACTGCAAACTGTCCCGTTTGCCTGGGACCATTACAGGAAACACCCAGTTGTCTAAAATATCTTTGTATCCGGATGCATTAACATGACCCTTCACTGGAACTAAAGGGCAGCAGTCCAAACCCTGAAGCACAGCTCCAAACCTTTATCCCTCCTCCAACAAACTTTACAGTAGGCGCTATGCATTCCGGTAGGTAGCGTTCTCCTGGCATCCGCCACACCTAAATATGTCCATCAGACTGTCTGATAGTGACGTGCGATTCATCATTACAGAGAACACGTTTCCACTGAGTCCAGTGGCGGAGGGCTTTACACCACTCCAGCCGCCGCTTGGCATTGCGCATGTTAATGTCAGGCTTGCGTACAACTGCTCAGCCACGGAAACCCATTTCATGAAGCTCCCGATGCACAGTTCTTGTGCTTATGTTGCTTCCAGAGGCAGTTTGGAACTCAGATGTGAGTGTTGTCTGTGACAACAGATGATCAGCCATTTTTACTTGCTACGTGCTTCAACACTCCTCAGCCCCGCTCTGTGAGTTTGTGTGGTCTGGCTGGGCTGTTATTGCTCTTACAGATGACCAGGGCAGGTTTTTTAAGGCAGAAATTTCACAAACTGACTTGTGGCAAAGGTGTTATCCAATGACAGTCCCACGTTTATAGTCACTGAGCTCTTCGTTACAACCCGCTGTACCATGAATGTTTGTCAATGGAGATTTAATGGCTATGTGCTGGATTTTATGCACCTGTGGGCAATGGGTGTGGCTGGAACCCCCTGAACACAATAATTAGTAGGGATGTCCACATATAGTGTATATCTATAGTATCTATATGATATCTATTTTACAAGTATCAAAAATAGCAGATCTCCAGATATTTAAGTTTGCGACAACTAGGATGCATTTATAGAGGCTAGAAAGAAAGCCAGCCAGAAGAGTGCATTTCTAAAACTATCCAACATGTGGGTTTTGGATATGTTTGACGACCACATAGCCCACTACCTCATCAATGGACACATTCCAATCTATGCCTTCCTGGGTGGTGTCTGATTAAAGCATTTAACAAGGATAAAGACTAATGCATTACATTTGCACTTGGACATAGAAACAAAGAGGCATATGTGGGAAAAGAAAAGCAGCAACAAATAGTATTCAATTGACATCAAATAAGGCACATACAGGACATGCCATAGGATTCATATGATACACAGGAAATACATCTGAATGGATATACTACAAGATGAAGGCTAATTGAATGGGTGGTCAATAAACATAGAATTGAACATTTTCAGTTACTTCACAATCTTTGGAAGAATGCCATAATGTCTCTCCTACATGGCTGTTGTTGCAATGCACTAACACTGTGAAAATGAACTCTTCTTGATGATGTGAAAATAAACTTCCTGAATATCAACAAGTGGTGAAATAATAGATGACAAAGGAAGTGATGAGCATCTTTAGCTTTTGACCCTTCTGCTGCCTTTATTTGTAAGACTTGCAATTTAACTTGATTTTTAGGGGTGAGTAGGCTGTTTAAGTGCTTGGTAATGTGAATAAACTGGATTGAATTTGCAAATAAAATGTTGCAAGCTTGTATTATGTTGTGCAGTGGTTGGAAACGTATAATTTAACATTTGAAAACGATGAGTAAGATTCGCAAACATAATTTATTGTCATAATTGTTGTAAGACAATTTACGACTATCAGAATTGTTTTCTGTGAAACAAAAATCCCTTGCAGGGGATTTTCCTTTGCAGACAACAACATATTGATCCTCCGTAACATTTTTTAATTGGGCAAGGGACCCCAGAGTGTCTAACTTAAGTTGGATCTGCAGTTTGTTCCATAGGTAAGGTGCAAAGGAACAGAAGGCAGTCCTACTCAACTCTGTGGAGACCGCTGGATTCTCTAATATAATCCACGTCTGTGATCTGGGTTTGAAATATATGGAGGTAATTTTAAAAGAAAGGCTTTGTAAATAAACAAGAGCGCATGTCGATCTCTCCTCACAGAAAGAGAGGCCCAACCCACATGTTGATATAGATTACAGTGATGAGTTTTGTAACTATCACCTGTGATAAACTTGTGCTGAATGGTAAATAGCATCCAGTGGTTTTAATGTGGTTGCCAAAGCATGCATATATATCATTTCACCATAATCTAAGATGGACATAAAAGTAGCCTGAACAATTTGTCTTCTATTTGTAGAGGAAAGACAAGCCCTGTTTATATAAAGGAAACCTATCTTGAATTTAAACTTTTTTCCCAGTTCAGTAACATTTTTTTAAAAGAAAGCCTATCATTTGACCATACCCCAGAGATCTGTTCAAACTGAGTGCCATCCAAGCTACAGTATTTATTACAAATGTGATTCTAACAGAGTTTAAACCTAGAAAAAATCCTGAAGTTTAAGCTATAAAGAGATCTCTGTAGAATCTTAAAATCAGACTCCAACTCCACTAATGCTTGGTCAGCGATGGAGCAATAGACTACATCACTGTGACAACTGCGCATAAATGGAAATGACAATTTCTGATATTATCACAATGTCATTTATATTTAGTGGAAACAATTACTGAACCCTGTGGGAGCCCTTTAAGTAACTGCCAACTCCCTTATGTAATGGCAGAGCAAGAACTGCTTTCTACACCACAATTGCCACTTTTCCGTTCAAATAAAAAACCAGCAGATAAAGTGCTTATTAAAAGCATCACAGATAACATTTGTTTTACTTAAAATACATGAGTCTGAGGTAATTTGCTTAGGCAGAAAGGCAGCAGAATTCCCCCGTTTTAGTGAGTTAACAGTTTTCCAGAATTTTGCAGGATCTCCAGCAGTCTGCCATTGCACTAAGGAAGTAGTTAGATTTTGCCTTTTTGAAAGCTCCAGTACATACATTTCTCAATTGCCTAAAAATCAACCAATCAGCTGGAGCACCACTTTTTCTTGCCAGGGCCCAAAACCGATTATTTTGAAGGAAAAGGTTTGAAAATTCAGAAGAGAACCAAGAATGAGTTCAATTTCTTACTTGATGATTCTTTTACGGGGGGTGTTTATCCGACAGATAGGTGAAAATAGATGAGACAAAAGCAAGGGCTAAATCTGGATCCAGAAAGCAGAAGTGGTTATAAGAGGCCTGAGTGATATAAGTCAAAGATAAAAGCTTGCTGTGAGAAGTGTTTATTTCTTTTAGAGATTATATGGGGGCCAGAACATTTTAGCCTGGAATTTCTAATATAAGCAATAGGGCAGTGGTCACTGATAACATTTGTTATGTCTAGTAGAGTAGATTTGTCCGGGTTGTAAACATTGGACCAGGTTGGTTTAGTTATCAGCTGTGTTAGATTAAGCTCACTACAAATGTCTTGTCATTTGTCAGATTTGGTAAAAGCCAATCCATGTTAAAATCTCCCAAAATAAGTAATTTGGAGTTTGCATAATTAGACAGTATATCAGACAGTTTGCTTAGAGCAATGGTGTAGGTTTGTATTGTATATTGGGGGGGTCAGGGTCAATTTATCCCAGGATTTTCACTCTTTTCTAGGGGTTTCATTTCTGTAATATTCCCCCCCCCAACTCCCCCTAATTCTACACCCCTTGCTTAGTGTTCAAGGAGGAGCTGGGGGGGGGGGGGGTATGCCCCTGCTAGAGATAATGAGCGTTATTACGAAGTACCTCATTTAAAACTAGATGTTCAAATTGCTTTGGGACAGAGGTAGACAAGGACACAGAAACATTTAAGCAGCACTTTATTAATTGCAATACCACCAGTTAGGATTCTAACTGAAAGGCTAGACTAGATAAGTACAATTTCTCCCACACTACTCAAAGAAAAACTGACCATGGCAGGCATAGTGAGTACGACTGTGCATGTGTATGTATGCATATGTCTGTATTATAACTGCACTCAGCAGCTTTCTAAACTACCAGTGTCTCATTCTTGACTGTAACCAAAACATTTAAATCTATTTTTAGAGACACTTCAGTCTTCATATTTCAGCTGTATGTTATCAAAAAAATACAATTAAATGGTATTGGACCTAGTGTTATATCTTGACAAAAGATATTGAATGAAATCACATGGACTCTGAGATAAAGTTGTAACGTTGGTTAACTCTTTTTCCTCCATTAGTACACTCCACGTAATGACGTCATACCCATACATGACACCTAGCGTCGAACCGTGTGTCAAACCAGGATGTCCCCAAACTGACCAATGGCGAACATCAGTGGGTGTAACTTAATATTCAGGAACCCCCATTTAAACTGACCGATGGCGAACATCAGGGGGCGCAACTTCATATTCAGTGGGTGTAACTTCATATTCAGGAACCCCCATATTAAGTAAGGCCCTCGACTTGCGGCCTGCAGATATACCTTATTGAAATGATTGCTAAAAGTCATGTTGCTATGGATACTTCGGTTCCAATATCTCAAGCATGGTATGAGATATGTTTGAAATTTTTTCTGA